>APFE031325049.1:0-11711 GCA_000404065.3 Pinus taeda | reverse complement strand
AACAAGGGAGCCACTGTCGTGGCGGTAGTCCCTGCCGGGGTCTGCAGGGACAACACAATATATATAAATGTTTATAGATATTATTAATATTTCTATTATATGTCTCGGATCAGGAATATCAGCACAATCTCTGCAAAACCTGCGGTTAAATGTTCATAAATGTTATGAAACACAAAATGAGAGAAACCAAAACTTTTTATAATCCACCATTTTAAAATGTGTGTCAAATTAAAGGCACATGCAGACCCCACGCGGCATACCACCGCTAAACCTATCCCCAAGTTCGAAGTCGGATTCCATCTCCCCACTAGTAAACCTAACCTGTCACATTGTTCAAAGTTGGATTCTATCATTTTCTTTTACAATAGCATGTCTTTTCCCTTAGTAAACCTTTGTCAAAACACAATATTACGACTTTGTATGTGAAATCTCTGCATGCACTCCAAGTGTCCTTTGCAAAGCTACAGCTCTACATCCATTACAAGTTTTGCATTTACGGTCACTTGTACTGGTAAGTACTGCAAGACCACTATCGGCTTTGCACAATCCTGGAACAGTGAAAGTAGGAAAAGTAGGGCAGCCCGGTAAAATTTTCTTGCACTTTTCTTGACTGCTCTTATCCTTTACAAAAGAATTATGCAAGCTTCCAACATATTGGTATTGTAATTCTCTTCATTAGTAATTATATAGAGATATGTGTGATTAATAACATAAATTTGTTTGATCTTGTTTTAGTTCTATTCAGTGGCTCTATCTCTACAAAATACAAAAGTAGTAATGATTTGGTTGCATTCTCTGTTATGCTAAAATATTTATATAGTGTTTGACCGCCGGATACCAACGTAGTTTGCATCACAATAGGCGGAGGAACGTCTTGGGTATTGTTTGTTGAAATGAGCTTTTGCGACCTTACAAGAGTTGTATTTTCTCGTGCGGGCATTACACTCCCCAGGTGGTCGAACTCATCTTGTGGATACGTCGAACTCATCTTGTGGATACCTGCTTAATTCAGATGCAAAAATGTTTGACAAAAGAGTTATCACAGATTGACAATGGTAGTCCATCAAAAATTGGGGTTATTTTCTTCGTGTGTGAGTTTTAGATTACTGGAGTTTTCTAATATTTAAAAGAAGGCATTTTGACAAAAGAGTTATCACATATTGACAGCGGTAGTCCATCAAAAATTGGGGTTATTTTCTTCGTGTGTGAGTTTTAGATTACCGGAGTTTTCTAATATTTAAAAGAAGGCGTTTTTTTCTACTGAGAAAGAGAGTTTTAGATTACCGGAGAGAAACATATAAACTGTAAACAATTCCCTGATCAATGAAAGACACGTCCAACAAAAAGAACCCAGAATACCCTTTCATTGAAAAATGAGTAAATAATCCTTGACACGTCCAACAAAAAGAACCCAGAATACCCTTTCATTGAAAAATGAGTAAATAATCCTCAGCAAGATCATAGATTTCCACATTTAATTTTCAAAAGTAGGCCATTGAACCAAAGACAAAATTTGCAATTCAAATTCACCTTTTACCAAAAGGTTAACAGTAACTTGGAAGAAACCTCTTAGGAACTAAATGTTAACAAGTTTATAAATCTGAATAAATAGGTCTAATTAAGAAATAGCGGCAAAGCTACTGCCAACAAAATATATATGCAATACAATGAAATGTTTAGGAACACATTTATATATAAAACTTGTATACTAAACCAAAAGATAATTTATGGATAGCCACCACATTTCAACAAGTTTATATACCTGCATAAATATGTCTAATTAAGAAATAGCTGCCAACAAAATATATATGCAATACAATGAAATGTTCAGGACCAACATAGTTAAAAAAACACATAGTATAAATTGTATTGGTAAATCCAAGTTGACAAACAAATCTTCAAGGTAACCTTGAGAGTTTCAATACAACAAAATAGTTAAAAAGAACATGATTAAAAAAACCCATAATATAAATTGTATTGGTAAATCCAAGTTGACAAAAAGTTTCAATACAGAAGAATAGTTAAAAAGAAAGAGTTTCAATACAGCAGAATAGTTAACAAAAACATGATTAATTTGACTAAAGCGGACACAAGCCAAAATACGTGGAACCTGGAACCGACTAGGGTAATTTTCCATGTAAAGAATATGGCTACTATTACAAGAAATTGAACGGTCAAAACCCTAGAACCGAGTATGGTAATTTTAATTTTCCGTGCAAGGAATATGGCTACTAAGTACAAGAAATTTAAGGGTCAAAACCTTGGAACCGACTATGGTAATTTTGCATGTAAGGAATATTGCTAGTAATAACAAGAAATTTAAGGGTCAAAGCCCCAACCCAGTTCCAGGGATGTCTGGATGTTCAAAAAGGAAAGAAAGAAAGAAGCCAAACAAACTCCTATAGGAAAGAAAGAAAAAATCCAAACGCACTTTTTCCAAGCACAAAATTATAATAGCAGCAGTTTTGGCATGGATGTTAATATAGAGCTATACTGGAAATCTGATTTACAAGAGTGAAATCAAACAGTGTCTTTGCTACTGTGCGTCGGATTTTATAAATATTCTGGAATCTGTAATAGAAATAATGATGCCCAATTGAAAAAGCTTTCTTAATTAGTGATAATTGAATTTGTAATGCTAAGAAAATTTATAAATATTCTGGAATTTGTAATAGAAATAAAGATTCCCAATTGAAAAAGCTTTCTAATTCGTGATAGTTAAATTTGTAATACTAAGAAAATTCAACTACTAACTATTTTCCTGCATTGCCTGCAGGTATGAGAATCACTGGCTTCGTTTGCTAGCCGTGGCCAAAGTTGAGACCACATTGGTTCCTCCTTTTGACTGTGAATGGGTGTGGCACTGCCACAGGCTTAATCCGCTGCACTATGCAAAGGACTGTGAACGTTTACATGGAAAAGTATTAGATACTAATGCTGTGCCCCCTGCTGAGAGGAACTCTGCCCTGGATGTGACAGCTAAACTGTGCGAAGATGCATATCCATTGGAGGGCAGCTCTCCAAACAGTAAATTCTGTGAACTTTTACGGGATAGTAGAATTGCCCCAAAAAAATTTCTTCGCTCTCTATCTGGAAACTAGGGTGGGAATGTATCTTTGCCAATGAGGATAGTCATAACTCATGATTCTGCATTCTGTAGGATTTAGCAGGAAGAGGTATGTAAGCAGCCCCATGCTAAAGGTTGTCTCCTATTCAGGAATGCCAAGAGTCTTTATGCTTTAGCCTATTTTGATTTGAATTCCGCTTTATTTGTGTAGAGGGAAAATATTTTCCTCCATCCCTTTCATATGGTCTTCCATGGTTCAACCGTTTGTGACATTCTAAGTTTAATACTAATATTTTTTTAGGGGAAAAACACTAATGGACTCAAATTATGTAGAACAAAAGAAAAGGGTTATGTCAAGTCTCCCAAATGACTCGACGAAGAGGAATGAGGAAAAAGGAAAACAAGACAATAAACTGAAAATTGGGGTGCAAAATTGTTGAAAATATTAAAAAATAGGATTTTTTTAGTTAATAAACCAAATGTGCCCCCTCTAATATAATCTCTCGTGCTATACAAGTGCCCCCTCTAATATAATATCTCGTGTTATACAATAAGTCACAAGTTACAACCTCGGCAGTCTCAAAATAACTGCCTCAAAAATCACAGACTGTAAAAATGGCACAGTCTAACTGTTTTATGTTTTGGTTTTTTTAGCTAAAAGTTGGCTATATAATTTTGTTTAAGATTGTGATTTTTCATTATTTAAAATGTGTTTTGTATGTATAAATAAATTCAACGCTCTGAAAAACTCCTTCACCACTCAGCTTGTGCAGAGTACACCACTCAAACTTGAGATGACAACCAATTTCCGCAAGATTTCAATCAAATTTTGCTAAAAAGATATGACGAGAAAAAAAGCCAAAATATAGAAAAATTAGACTAGTGCCGCAAAAATATATCTTCAAAAAGCACGACAAATGCTAATCAAAAAATAACTTTCCCTATCAAGTTCAATTTCTCACCCTAGTTCCAAAAACATAGATCATAAGCCATAGACTTTTTTTGCTTTTTCCCCCATGGTCTCAAATGTTCATATGAAGTCAAAGGCAAAAGAAGAGTTGTAAAACCTCCCAAGGTGAGAAAATATTCACGCATTAAAAACTTGAGAACGAACAGAAACAAAAGATTATAATCCGAATAACTCTCCTTCCATATAATAAACATTATAATACAACAAATTCCACTAACCATGAATTGAAGCACATTAAATAGTAAATAAATAAATAAGATCCTCACCTGGCGTATCGACCACATTCACTTTTCTGCCATCGTTCATCTGGACTTGTTGTAATTCAGAAGTGAGTGTGACAGCAGCAGAACGAGAACGTGACTTAAAGGCCTTGCGCCCAAGGATGGAATTACCAGTTGCACTTCTACCATTGCCCGTGCGCCCTACCAACACCACAGTGGTCTCCCCCATGGCAGGTCCAGTCAATTCCCAATCATCCACTTCAGCTATTCCGCTTCCTCCCATCCTATCCTTTCAGCCTTCCAATTCACTAAATCGCCCGCAATTCAACCAGTACTTCTTCCAATCAATTTCAAATTTAACAACTACGCTGTATGTCAATTCCTGGAAATCAAGGAATAAAAAACTCAGCAAAACATAGTCCCATCAAATCGAAATTCAACAAATTTCCTCTTAACCCCAACCCTAAACAAATACAGTCCGAATGAATACCTGAAACAGCAGATTGAGCTCGAGTTCACCAATCTAATTATAATTCAAGCCCTATAATTATCACGTCGTCATCAATTCCTATAAATATTCAAGATTTGAATCTCCGGCCGTCCGAAAAACACCCCGATTTCAAAAAACTTCAACTTGAATCTAACACCAAACCGTAATGGTCTAGTCTCGCCGCAGAATTAAAAAGATATGTTTCAAAATAGCTGGATATAGCACAAAACTCCTGAATTCTGCTTTAGCGGCTGATGACACCACGAGAATGTCGAACCCTGCCTATTTTGTCATTGTGGCCTTGGAAGTCACGTTGGGGTCAGACCTGCAAAGTCTAAGACATGAACTGAAGACAGGAATTAAAGACATGAAAGCAACTTATTTCCATATAAACCTATAATATCAGTATGTGTGAATAAACCCCTGAAATTTTCGAATTCTATTATTAATAGTGATTAATTATTAGTTATTAGCTACCCAATGTGTGAATAAACCCCTGAAATTTTCGAATTCTATGATACATGTTTCATTTAAAGACGCAGATTTTAGCATAGAAATACCAGGGGTTATGCGGATTGTAGCGAAGGATATGCCGACTCCCGTTTGCCGACTCCCGTTCACGACAGGTCTGATGATGCCTTTCCGACTCCCGTTGGTGTCTCCCGTTCAGGACAGGTCTGATGATGCCTTTCGCTGGTTCGTGAAGCATTCCTCGTGCCTACCGCACGGATTTTGATAAACAAACAAGCGCCTTCTTTGGTTCTGAGATCATTTCAATAAATGTTCTGAACAAACAAGCGCACTCAGCAGCTTGAACAAACCCATCTCGGCACCTGTAAACAACCCTGGCAGCTAGCAGTGACGACAAGTGTAAGCTTGTAAGCTATGTAACTTGCCCCAACTGCCAGTTTAAAGACTTAGGATAAAATCGCTTCCCCTCGTGCTAGTTTAAAGACTTAGGATAAATTCGCTTCCCCTCGCTAAAAACAACATTGGGGCACGTGAAGCCTGCAATAAGAGGCTAAATCCAAAAGTTTGGTTAAAATTTTCATAATGCAAAATTGTTCCCAATAAACTTTGTTTAAAATTGAAGTAACCCAAAAAAAAAACGGGTCAACTTGTGAATTAATAGACCGTCAACACCGTATCGAACGCTATAGTCCCTGCCATGCCGGAAGCAGGAACTAATAATAATAAATAAATAAATCTATGGAAGTAAAATCAAAACACTACAAGGATTTGTGCTCTTACCCGGAACAATATGTTTCAAAATAAATAAGGATGGATGTCACGGTATTGATGGAAGGGCCACAATTTTTTCAACATTCAGGTGCTTTGTTCATGGTATTATTCTTTGCAAATAGAAATCCCTAATTCTTTCTACCTTTTTATTTGGGCTCATGAATAGGTTGGGCTGGGTTGGGCTCATGAATAAGTTGGGGCTAGTAATTAGGTGGAATTTATCATAATTGTTTTGGTAAAAACCATTCTAATATTTACTTGGAGTAAAAATAGAAACCAATTAACTCAATCAGTGTAAAAATTATTTAGCTAAATTATATTTGACACTTATTCTCCATGTTCGATGTAAATTGAAGTTAGGAGATTTGCAACAAGTTAAGAAGTGAAGATTTCTTGGATTTATTTGTTTACTAAAATTGTTGTTGGTTTATTCACTAATTTTTGAAGTTATTGAAGTCTAGAATGTTGAAGATAAAGATGTGGTCTTGGGAGGGACATAGCAGATATGGAGGGCCATGAACATCCAGTTCTGGTAACCAATCCATCAAATTAGCAGACCATCCCAAGATAAGGAATAATGCACTTTTAATAACTCTTATTTGGTGAGAAGCTAGGTGATCTGCAACCCTCGTGAATATATGATACTTTGTGTTTTTGTCTATGTGGAAAGATGTTTATTAGTTTGAGTTTTTTCTTATTATAATGATGCACATTACCTTTAAATCCTAGGAAAACACCCTTTCATTTTACAATGTGCAAGGAATAATACAGTTTTAATAACTGTTATTTCGCTAAAAGCTAGGTGATATGCAACCTTGGTGAATATATGATACTTTGTGTTTTTGTCTATGTGGAAAGATGTTTGTTAGTTTGAGTTTTTTCTTATTATAATGATGCATATTATGTTTAAATGCTAGGAAAACACCCTTTCTTTTTACAATGTGCAAATTACATTTAAAAGCTAGGAATGCACATTTAGTTTAAGTAATTATATTTTAGGATTTGAAGTTATAATATTTTCACCTGCAACAACATCTATGCATCTATGTTATTTTTGTTTTTCACATTATAATGAAGAAGATTCCCTTTAAATGTTTAACTTTACTCTTATTAGCCAACCAAACAAGCAGGACCTAATCCCAAAGGCTGCGAGGAGATTTGACCCATGACCAATTGACACGATACTTAGCAATGAGAACTCGACCAACTGAGATACCCCTTAGAACTAGTTTAACTAAAATCCTATCTATAACATATCCAAGATATTCCTAAATCTAAAACCTATTAATTTTTTTTGCCAAATCCCTCCCAACTTAATAGATTTAGGGTGATGAATCTATGATAATACATAACATTTCTATGACATAATTACATGGCATCATGTTATAATATGTATGCCTATTAGAAAGTTGGAGGCAGTGTGCAATGCGAAAGCGTGGAGGCGGAGAAGGAGAAGTGTGAAGTTGACAGTGATAATGAGTTTCAGAACCACGATTACATTTACATGAATTACAAGACGGGACATTAATAGAGAAGTTCAGTCATTGTCATGACCAATTTTACTGGCTAAAATTCATGCTGGAACATAATAATTTTTTTCCGAAAAAATTATCATCTTCTACATTGTTAAATTTACAATTATTCCATTCAAAATGAAGTGTTTAATCCAAACATATAATTCAATGTGTTACTTTCTTTTATCGATCTATGTTGGGTGAGCATATAAAGCACCCCCTAAATTTAATGGATTAAATTGATATTTCTATGTTCAATGGAAAAACTTTGTATAATATTCAATATAAATATTGATTAGTCCATTTCTATTAAGTTATTCATTGTTTACTAGTGTAGATGTTTGTAAATAATTCCACCAATGAAACTAATTGCAACTAGTTTGAGTAGTGCATTACATTTGATCAAGAAAATTTTGAAACAAATATCGTAGGAGCCAAACATCCAAACATTCCAAGCAGATTGTTTGGGAAAATTTAGCTTTCTTTCGAGCTGTCGTGTGTTGTAGAGAGGAGAGGAAATTAAGCTCGCTATTTGGTTGTCTACTTGTTGCAGGTTGTCGACTTGTTAAGGATAGGAAAAGCGGTGCACTTCCCAAGATAAGAACAAGTGATAAATATTCCACATATCTTTATTTCATATTCATCAGGTTGCATTCAATGAGAATAGGCGGTAGTGGAATGGTGATGGCCTTATGTTATGCATAGATATGGATGGATGTCACGGTACTATGTCAAGCTCTGTTAAGGGTCTTAAATAACCTATAGCATGGGATATATTGGAAGCCCTGGGGAAAGTCATAAAACCCATGATATGTATGACCATCATATTATGATAAGGATATATCCACCAAGAATGGGGATGAATTGATGCTTGGTTCGATGGCCATAGATGGGGATAGATGTATTTAAGGAACACTAATATATCAATAGATACATATATATTAGTTTCCCATAGTTCAATGATATAGGATATTTAATGCACCCTCTAAGACTAACAAATGATATTTACCGTGGCAAGCCTTATGGAAAAATACATAACCATGGTATGCCCATGTCGTTTGTTGAGATGTGATGCGCTACCATGACCAACCTACTTAGGGCAGGTGTGCATGCAATCAAACATCATGCATGGCTTGAACATGTGCTATGTAGATTTCATTGATGATTTGGCTATGGCATTGTTGTCAAGTCATCGCATAATTCGTTCTTATTAGCTTCCAAATTTTGAATTGAATAATGACGCTCATTCAAATTTGAATTTTGAATTTCTAAATCAGTCCTACCCTATTTATTTTAAATTTATAAACCCGTCCTACCCTATTTTTTTATATTAGAAATTTGAAGCGAAAAGTAGATGGGCTCTTACTTTTGGGCTAGTAGGTTTGGGCATTGAGCAAATACCGAGTGTTGCTTGAGCTTGTTTATCACTCTCACCCTTTCTCTTCACTATCTAGGCTTGGGTGGCCATTCACCATTATGAATAAGAAATGCTTTGCTTCTAAACTAGGTACCTTGCGCCAATGGATTTATGAAGAGACATGGCTGAGACAGAATAGGTTGGTTGCCTAGAGCCTTTCAGGGAGTAGCAATGTGAGATAAACATTTGGAGGTGTGGCCATGAAGGCTCTCTCAGTTTTTGGGTAGAGAGAAAATTTGGTATTAAGCATTAGGTTTCCAATACAATAGATTTATGTTCTATAAACTACAGAGTTGTTCCTACAATGACCTCTTAGAGGAGGTCTCCACATGATCAACAGGGTTAAAATGATGTCGTATTCTTTTTATGACAGTGTTCTTTCGTTATGTGTATTCGATTGGCCTCATTATCTTACATGTAACTTTGTGCAAACTACTTTTGTATTTTTTCAAATTTTATTATTATTACCATGTGAAGGATCAAATAACTATTATTATGAAGATCTATGTCCCATATTGCACCTTTTTTTTTATTTTTTGGATTATAATGATTCATCTGCAATAGTTTGTATTTTGCTATCAAGATGGATTAACTCTTTGGACTATCTTTTTGTAATCATCAAGAATTAATTTTGTGGCTTATTTCTATGTAACCATTTATTTTAAGATGTGATTTTTTAGTTGCATATGTAATTACTGGGCTAATTAAAATGAATTAGTCCCGGCGGAAGAATCATGATTGCATTTAAAATTACAACTTCTTTTCTTCCAACTGAATTCATTGAATTAGGTATCCCTGTGATAAACTTTTAAATTTTTGTTCATCTAAAAGGAAGTAAAATTAATATACCCTCTCACCCATCCAAGTTGTATACATTTTTATTGGTAGGATTGTGAAAATTTTCTTTGAATTTATCTGCAAACTTTCTCAGATTTTTAGTGTAATGAGGTTTTGATATTTGTGCATAGGGCGAGAGCTTAGTATTGATATTAGATTTGTTTATGTATCTCATAAAAATATTTTATGGGAGATGGAGAGAATATAAGGTTCTAGTCAAATTTGTAGGTTATGAATCTGACACAATTCCAGAACAAAATTTCAAATCATACACCATTTCATTATCCTCTATTCTCTTACTTGCATATAGTATCATATATCATTACATATAGGCAACACATTCCAAAAGAAATGAAATGAAGTTCAATAAGCTGGAAATTGATGCTTTTGATGCTGATGTATAGTTTTTTAAATTTGCTTAAACATTAAAATTTAAATTTAAAGATAATAAATGAATTAGGCTAATTAGATTGCGATATTGACTTGTAATTTCACGAAAATTTTAATGGAAATGTATATTTATTTGAATGTATATTTTTTTAATTGGGTGATAATGTTGGGTAAGATTGTAAATTATTTAAATGTGTTAGTTATGTTGTTTGAAAATGTTTTTAAATGTATAAATAAATTTGAGTTTTGGAAAACAAACTTGTACATTCATATTTTACAAATTATAGAATTCAAATTTACAATTGCAATAAATCTTTATTAAAATTTGGATAAAAATAAAAATAAAAATAAAAATGTCCATAGTTAAACTACATTTATTTCATAAAATATAAATAAAAAATACTAAATAATATATAAAACATAAAAAGGTCAATATTGGAAGTAATGCTTCCATGACTTCCAAGTTGTCATAGGTTATCATCATGAGTCCCTAGGCGTCAATCTAGAAGTAGTTATTTCCCTATGTGTGTGAGTTGTCTATGAACCATAGATCCACCTTCTTAGGATCATATCATCTAGAAGTTGGTGATCAGCAACTATATATGTAATATGTTATTTGCTCACTAATATAGTGTATGATTTCTGTTGTGTGAAAATCATTGTGCTCTCTCAATTTTTCTAACATGGTTTCAGGGCCTATTCTAGCTTGACTCCCTCAAGGGAAGGCCAAGAAGATGTGAGAGTCATAATAGTTGGTTTTTTGTAAATAAATAGAATAAGGTAGAAGTGTTGATTTCCTTTATTTTTATTTTTAGTAGAATAAATTATTATTTTGAGAGGGATTGTCAGATCTATCTGTCTTTGTAAAATACTTCTTGTAAGATCTATCTGTCTTTGTGAAGACTTTCTTTCTGCTTGCTCAACCTACTATTTGAGTTCAAGGAGCACTATTTTGGAAGAAAATGTGGGAATTTATCCATAGCCACAAGTTTAACACCAAGAGGATTTAGGCCTTATTGCTAAAGCTCAAGGTCATTCTATGAACGATTATGACCCACAAATATTGCCATGATTCTTCAGCCTCGAGCTTGATGATAAGCATTTGCTGGTGTGTGGGAAATTATTAGAAGGATCCAGTGGTTTAGTGTGTGTTTATTGTGTGAAATTCACGTGGGTGCCCAACAAATCTTGTGGACTTGCATTCAATTTTATGAGGATTTCCAACATCAACCAACATCCAATGTCTAAGAGGTGAAATTATTCCACCGACCAGAGTACTATCACGATATGGGAAAATGCCTACGTCTGTGTGAGGAGTCCGCACATGTCCCTACAAATGATCCCTACATAAAATCCCTCTAGACGATCTATCATGTTGTGTCCCTACAAACAATCTATCCTGTCGAGCAGTCATGTCAAGCGATCGCTGTTAGGTCCCTATAATACTAGTGTATTCCCTCATTGTTATTAGTGTAGACCCCTTACTGTGATTTTTGTGCCCCATAGAAGCCCAATATTGTTATTTTTGTACCCTTACATTATTATTGTTATGTTTCCTCTGAT
>APFE031325045.1:104021-148992 GCA_000404065.3 Pinus taeda | reverse complement strand
TGGCTCCGTCGACAGCTGATCGTGATCCAGGATTGGCCTTATGCAAGAACCAGTTTCATGGGGGACCGAGACCTTCCGCTACCAGAGGGGGAGGAATGGGGGGAGGAATAAGCGGATCCCGAGGTTAATTACCTCAGCTAATAATTCAATTACAGCGCTATATTCCGCCACATTGTTGGTTGTACAACCCAGACACACCCCTTGAATGTTATATACCTGGGGGGGGTAATATGGGGTACCGAGGGAGGTACCCAAGGTAATAATGTAATAATGAGATGGGCCATAGTAATAAATAAGGTGGTTAACCCATGTCATGTAAGGGACCACAAGTAGTTAATAATAATCTAAGGGACCCATGGTATTAGTTGATGGTATGAGGAAACCATGGTAATGATGCATGGTATTGTAGGTATGAGGCCTATATAGAGACTAGAGACTCCACATGGAGGAATATGAAGGGAAGTATTCTTGTATGAACAAGCATATGGCTTGTGGAGTGTTCTCCTTCCTTAAGGAGTGATTGTATGGTGTTGCCCTACCTTAAGGGTTTGATCAATAAAGAATCATTTCATATTATATCTGGGTTTATTTGCATTATCTTATATTTTCTTATCAGATCTATAATATTTTTGGGTTAGATCTACAACAAGTGGTATCAGAGCACTTTCTTGGGCACAAAAGTGGAAATTTTTTTTAACTTCTTGCAAGATTTCAGGGGCGGAAAGTTTGCAGATCAGATATGTACGTTTTGGTTCAAGATTTTAAAAATCTGATTACAGATCTGTATTCTTTGTGAAAAATAGCCGATTTCAAAAAAAAAAAATCGGTCAAATCGGAGTCCGGATGAAGGAGATATAGCTGATTTAAAATCAGTAGGGTTGCAGATAATTTTTCAGGGCAGCGAGTTTGCGGCGCAGATCTAGACGTCCTGGTGCAAGATCTGCAAGATCTAATTGCAGATCTGGAATCTTTGTGAAAAAACATCCAATTTCAAAAAAACAAATCAGGCGAATCAGAGTCCGGATGAGGGAGATATCACTGATTTAAAATCAACACTTTTTTCAGAAATTTTGGGTGACGACGGGAGAGTACCAGGGCAGATCTGGAATTCTAGTGCCGGGATCAGGATTTCTATCACATGGGCAGATGCAGAATGGTTGTTACATTTCCAAAAACAGGTTATAATAGATATTTTGAGCAATATTGACGAAACTGTGACAATTTCAAAATTTCGCCAAGTTATAGAATTTTTTCTCAAAACCCTCTTCATGACGACTCTACAATTTACCGGGAAAGATGAGGGTCCTACTATTGAAGAATTCCTACAACCAATAAAGCTCAAATATGGGAGAATTTGGAGGGTTTCAGTGTGGATTAATTTAAAATATGAGGCTGCCAAATGGTGGTTCTCACTTGACCGCGAGCAGTTGACCAAACTTTTAGATGAAGAATTTGAAAAATTACTTTTAAACAGATGGTCTCATGCCAGAAAACAAGATAAGGAGACACATGTGGGTCTATTTCCTACTGGTATATCCTTATTGGAGGTTCATGGGTTGATTCAGAAGGAGAAGATCGTTGTGTCTATACATCCTAGTTGCAAGCATAATTTTATCAGTGTTAATTTGGCACAAAAATTGCAAGTCCCAACAAAACAAATTCAGCATACATAGGTTGATAATGAGGATGTTCAAGTGTACAAGGATTTGAAGATTTCTACGGATAAATATGTGTTGCATGGTGATTTTTATGCTTCAGAGATGGATAATATGGATGTCGTTTTGGGATATCCTTGGATGGAATCCGTGGGTACTATCAATATTAATGTACAGAAGAAATTCATAAAGCTATGGTATAAAAAGAAGAAAATTACATTACAGGATATTTCCATCTATAAATAGGTAGAGCACATGGAGGCTGAAGCAGAAGATGTTCAAGGGACTGACATATCAGATGATGAACCTTTGATGATCGACAATCAAACACAAACAGAGGCTGCAAAATGAAAGGTTACAGGTGATGATACATCAGAGGAGGGCTCAGTGGTTGAAGTCATATTGAAAAAGAAGACACCACAACAGGCACCACAGTAGGGTGAAGTCAAGCAAAAGCCATCATGGGTTAAAACTTCAACATATCATCACCCACATCACCCCGCAAGACAATCATCAAGATGGAAACCAAGAAGTCACATGACGGATACAAAGGAGAGATGATCCACCTACTACACATCAACACAGAAGAGTTGCCACGGTCAACTTCCATCTCAAGTGAGCGAGGCACTAGCGAGATCGAGGGTTCACCTTTCTCTTGGATGGCTAGATGCACGTGCATGGTATCAGTGGACTACTCTTTTGAGTAGATCTTATTATTTGTGTTCTTCCCATGTTTCGGGGACGAAACATGCTAAGGGGGGTGGAATGTTATATACCTAGGGGGGTAATATGGGGTACCGAGGGAGGTACCCAAGGTAATAATGTAATAATGGGATGGGCCATAGTAATAAATAAGGTGGTTAACCCATGTCATGTAAGGGACCACAAGTAGTTAATAATAATGTAAGGGGCCCATGGTATTAGTTGATGGTATGAGGAAACCATGGTAATGATGCATGGTATTGTATGTATGAGGCCTATAGAGAGGCTAGAGACTCCACATGGAGGGATATGAAGAGAAGTATTCTTGTATGAACAAGCATATGGCTTGTGGAGTATTCTCCTTCCTTAAGGAGTGAATGTATGGTGTTGCCCTACCATAAGGGTCTTGCTCAATAAAGAATCATCTCATATTATTTCTGGGTTTATTTGCATTATCTTATATTTTCATATCAGATCTATAATATTTCTGGGTTAGATCTACAACATTGAATATCTACTAACTCACCATGAGGATCGTAGATCACCCATGCCGCAGATGACAGATTGCGAGTACTGCGGGAAGCACCATCAGCGAAACCAACGTAAGGCGATCCAGACATCTGTTCAAGAATCAAAAGACACAATAAGCGGCGATCATGTCCACACTGAGATAAAAACTAAATAAAAACGCACACACAACACACTACTGAAAGCATACGCATGTACAAAAATAAAGCGCGCGTATGATACTCATTTCAAGTCAAGCCCTTTTCAGGACTTTGCCTTATCGCACTCTTGCATAACCGGCCTAGATAATGTAGGCATCACTCGGCCTGTTATCTAAAATGATCAACGGCACCGGTGATCTTCCCATGCCCCCCAGCCGAGCGAGGTTTACAAGCTAGAGGATCGGTGCCCCCTTTGGCAGAGGGGCCGAGGGTCGCAACAGAGTGCAATGAAGGATCAGAACTAGCTTGCTCAAGGCATGGAGACAAGCTTTTATAGATGAAAAGGAGAAGATAAGCTCAATCACAACAATAATGGATTTGGCTTCATCAATTGGAAACTTCTATGGAATGGTGGCAAACTAATTCCCATTCAAGGAGATTCGAAGCCAAACCATCTTCACTTATCTTGGATGCAGTTGGTGAATAAGTTGGATAGAACTTTCGGAGATAGATTGGTTAAAAACTTTGCCAAAAAAGGTTGGCGCGATTGCTTCTCTGGGACAGAGTGCTAATGGCGCGCCCCTTTTATAGGATTTTCCCCATTGGCGCGGGCAGAACACAGTGGGCCAGCGCTAATGCAAAAAGGGTTGTTTTTAAGGGCAAAGAGCAGGAGATGTCTTAAGGGCATATGAAGCTCATGTTCAGAGGTGAATGATGCAAGTGGTTTCAAGTCTTGTCACTTCTCACAAGTCCCGGGATGAGTCCTCCAAGGTGCAGGAGAGGGATAATAGGAACGGTGACAAATAGTGACAAATTACTGTGTAACACTGATCATGATATTTGTCATCAGGCAGCTACTTTTCCTCATGCACGATGGGTATTTATTGCTGGAGGATCCTATTCACATCATGGCAGAGCTTATTCACAAGATTTCTGTACTTCCCTATAAGGGAAGGGACGCTACAGAAATAGCTGGCAAGATAGGAGATTTGGCGCTCGCAGAGGCCATGAAGAAGAAATATAAATTGGAAAAGAAGAAGAGAGGCTATATAATCAGTAGCATTACAGACAAAGGGTTGCGCATAGCCACGCAATTGCTGGCCAACAAGATGATGAGAAAATGTCGTGGAGACGAGGTACTAGCACAGGTCGTTGCATTGGCAGAACAATCTGCGGAGAGGGTCAAATTCAATTGGGTTGCCTTCCTATGTGAAGAATTCCTAACCAACTGCAAGGAATTTCAGGAGCATGGCAAGACCTTCCACTACGCGTGGTTTCTCTTGTCCATCTTACTGGTGATAGGGGAACTACCTGAGGACAGTCAGATCCCTCCTCTTAAACATGAATTGCCAGAGGCTACAAAATATGGATTGCTTTGGGCTACGAAGGATGCCACGTGGATATGCAAGACTAAGATCTTCTGGATGCTCATGGAGGTGAGTATCCAGATGTGGATTAGCATAAGGCCACGCCTAACCCACCACAGTGTACAACAGTTTGTGGAGCTTTGCAAACTTCAAGGCGAATATGCACAATGTGGATATCAAGGTGCGTAAGGATCCGGCACAGAACTGGACCAAGCTTCTTTTCATCGCAATTGATGATGCCATCTTCTCTATGCTTGACTCATGGCCTCGCAAGTGGCGTGCCCCAGATCTGGCAGAAAAGGATAAAACAAAAGCACAGAAGTAGAAAGCTGCAACCAAGTTACGTGTCACAAAGTTGGCCCAACAGAGGCACAATAAACAAGCAACTGCAAAGGTAAGGGCCACCCATGAAGTAGCAAAGGTAGCTGCAGAATAGGCAAAGGCCGCTGAAAGAGCTACATAAGCACAAGCAACAGGGGCCACCGCGACACAGAAGGAAGGAGTCCAGAACATGTCTATAGGACAGGGACCAAATATAGCAGAAGATGCAGACCCAAGAAAAACTTCCACTCAACTGAAACAGTCGCACGTCACGAAGTGATCCGGTCCATGAAAGAAGGCCAAAGCTTCTAAATTGGACATCAAGCCCATTACATTGACAGAGGGTGACCTCTACGACATCAGTGATACTATTCGCGAGGATACCCGGGAAGTGCTCCAGGAAGCTATGATGGAGCAACAGACTGTGTTGGGGGCCCTAAGGGCGCAGGTGCAGGAATTTCAGGCGTGGGCCACCCAAGAAGGAACAATCACCGCCTATAGTGTTGTAGGTACATTAGCAGCGAAGCAGCTGCTGCACGCAAGAATGGCCAACACCATAGTGTTGCCAGAAGGAGTGTTGACAGCGGAAAGTGAGGAGGATTGAGCTATGGTGGGTAGGATCAAGGGACTTGACCTAAACTTGGCTGCCCTTCTATGAGATACATTATATCAGCTGCAGGACAGAGCAACAGTAGAACTTCGTGCTAGGGAAGGACGCACAGTGTAGATGCTCAGCGAACAGAGAATCAACATTGAGTAGCTTAGTCTCCAATGCAATGAAGTGCTTGTGCAGAAGTAACAACTAGAGAAAATGGTAGAGGAAGCATGTCCCATGTTCTAGAGCTAGAAATCATGACAAACCTACTAGTTGGAGTGTGAATCCACAAATTAGCTAGTGGATTTCGTGAGGCAAAGGAGGAAGCAACGAGGGAATAGCTGGACCTCAATCTTCATATTTCTGAACTGTGATTAAAGGCTCATCCCTCTACGCCCCCGAAAGTTAGGGAACAATGCGCTAGCGCTATTCAAAAAGGGTTGGAGGAAATAGGACAGGCAGTACAGAACTGCACTACTATGTTGGAAGAATCCTTCACGGTCCTCACTTCATTACAGGATGACCCCAACATACAGCACCTGGAAACAAAGGCATGAGAGCTTCAAGTGCAGTATGACAGTGTGCACAGAATGGCACAGACAGTTGTCCTGACCCAACAACTTGCGAAGCTACAACAGGCAAAGGTGTTGAAGGAATAGGTGGATGATGCGTGGCAGAAAGAGGCAGTCCTTAAAGTGCACGTCTAGCCTTGGATTGATGAGGCCTTCCTCATCACTGTGGACATCAAAGGACAACTTGCACAGATGAAGGCAATGCATGCCTTAAGACAGGGAGTTGCCCCTGACAATGAGACCCCAGCCGAGAGAGTGGAGCAGATCTAGCAAACTGCAGATCAGTGCACCGCGAACCTCAGGGAAGTGAAGGAACGGTTAAAAGGGCTCCGTGCCAAGATCACTACACCAACAGAGTGACTAAGGATGAGTCAGATGATTGTGTTGGGGGCCTGCTGGGCATGGAATCCCCCCACAGTAGGTTTTGGGGCTCAAAGCCCAAGTTTTGGTCAAAGATGTTGTAAAACTCTGCGAATTGCGGCCGCAGAGTGCGAAGTGTACAGTTCAGTCATAGGGTTGTCCACCCTAAACATTTTATTGTAAACTAGTGTAAAGTCAGCCTACCCATGGTCCGTGGACCATGGGATTGTATAAATAGAGCGAGGCTCTAAGTTGTAAATATAGTGAAGAATAGAAAGACTAGTGAATGAATGGTTCAAGCTTAGAATAGATTTCTAAGTGTCATGGGTTGTAGTAGTAGGAAGAGGCTCTGTAGCTGAGTGTGAAAAGGCCTAGTAGAGTCTACAGCTGAGTGCATAGACCCTTGTAGCTGAGTGCATAGGGCAGAGTTGAGTCTGGCTGTGCAGAAGCCACACCGCAGGTCGTGAAGGGATCGCAAGTGCGTGCAGCAACAGGTCAAACCACGGAACTCCAGAAACCCATCAGACATCCCAAGGGTGCAGAAACTTGATTCTAGTACCCTCCCATACTACTTCGGGTGAGACCTCAGTCTACACTCCATGGACTGTTGCTGAAAGGGCCAGTAGTACCGGGATTTGCTTGGCTAAATCACCTCTGAAACTGGGTCAAGCCCCACTAAGCCAACACCTTTGCACTTCTGCCCAGCTACAATATATTTTCGCACTTCTTCCAAGCTACAAGATAATTCGAACTTGTGAGAGATGAGCTTCCTGTTATAGGCTTCTTCTGAGGTCAAATAGGGTCCTTAGGCTAACACGATCTTCTTCTAGGCCAACATGGTGTGGAGGTTACATAATTCATATTCGACTCAATACTTAACCTTTTTACATGATTCAAAAGCCCAAGAAGGGTATTTAAATGTACAGTAACTCTATATACTCAGAATATATCCTAGAAGTCCTCAATGGGGACTTTGACCTAAAACGTGGTGACCCAAGCATGAAACCCATGCTTTAATAAGTCACAATAATAATGAAAAATATTTTCTTTATTCTTTTAACAAGTACATTACATGATGACTCAAGTACATTATTGAAGACCGAACATAGCTACATTTTCCAGCATTCCCTCTTAACTAGTGATGTATTCATAATGTGAAAATACAATGGAATATCTCAAACTATATGAACCATGAATATTTTTAACAAGGGAAATCTATCCATACAGTCACTCAATAGTTTAGGCAGTGCAATGCCATGGACTAGATTCTTGACCAGGGAAATCTATCCAGGTGGGACTAAGATCGATTCATGCTTTTAGCCCCTTTATGTAACCTTAGGCCTACTTGTTAACCATCAACCCAAAATCTAGGCGTGTATCAAAACAGAGCTCAATAATCAACACCAACTTTCCAACTTCGGAACCTAGACATCAACACAAAATTCCAGACAAATATCTTCTGAGCAAATGCTTTACTCACAAAGCCTCAACATCCCTTCATCCAGCAGATCAAGAATGACCAATGTCTCCCAATTAACATGATTGGTAACCAGCATTCTATCAAAACCTTCGAGAGATTCACCTATACAGACACAACCCCAATCAATAATATACTTTGACGTGAACATAATCAAATACAAACCTCTGGGGTCTTTCAGACAACTTGATGTTGGTTCTCAACTTTCCATAGTAGGACTATCAATTGAATCTTTGACACAAGATTGCTCAATCATGTGTTTTCATTCCTACTTCTCATGCAGCAACATATCCTCTGAAATTCGTTCTTCATTTAACATTAAGTTATGCCCTCCCTCTCAACCAGAAAGCATTTCTTTATTCAGAATCCCTCTTAATCATGCTTCCTCTTAATTCAGGGAGATCATCTTCTTCTTTTTGTCATCAAAGATACTTTTGTGGCTTCCAACCATTTCATCACAGTTATCATCATCCCCATCATCCTTATCATATCAATGAATATCTTCACCATATTGAAGATAATGTTCCTACACAACTTAAATAGATAGTACAACCAAATATATAAAGCATGATGTTAGCCATATCAGAATCACTGAAGCATTTCATATTTATACATATCATATACCGAAACTTAATTTAAAAACAAGAGACATATACTCTTCAACATCTTGTTAGGACTTTTGTCACATAGCCTACACTACTTCAAAACACTTATCATTCCATCTATGACTTCAAATATTTCTTCCAAATGTATGACATACCTTCATTCAACATATAGAAAAACCTAGAAATAATTCACACAAATATAGATCTACAAAGCATCTAACAACCTCTCAAAATACATATGTTAGTCTTCAAAATAGGGATTCATACAAAACCTAGACTTCACACAAAATAATCAGTCAAAGTCAACCACAGCTTAGTCACTAACCTCACCAGATTCCACTAGGGTTAGTTCCAACCCATATACTTTCAATCAACCATCAATCACTCACTAACATGACTAGCTATCACTAGGGTTAGATGCAAACACTAGATTTTCGGTCAGTCATCAATCTCAAATTCAAATTTAAACAAATATCAAATTATCATTTAATCAACATTGATTAGAGAATTCTACTTTAGCTAAGGTTCAACTCCAAAACCCTAGAATTCCGTTTTCACAATATCAACAATCATTAAATACATAGATCTCAGATTGTTATATTACACACATTAGACAATGGTACTACTAGGATTTAACTGCAAAACCCTAGATTTTCATTTTCCAATAATAATTTAAATAGATTTCATATTGTTATATCACACATAAAAGACAATTTAACTCTACTAGGGTTTAGCTATAAAACCCTAGATTTCTAAATATCATCATCGTAGAATCTAAGACAAGGACTTCCTTTGAATCATAAGAATCATGACCATCAATGACAAGGTCAAAACACATATCTAGGAGTTCATAATGATACATAAGCATATCATATGTCCAAAAACATTAATACATCTGACCTAGACCAAGATAGGGTTTTAATAAAAAGGACATATCTATATATGCCTAGATTTCATCATGTAAATACATTTCATATTATCTGTTAGTCAAACCCAACTTCACAAATATCAATAAGAGTTAGACACAACAATCTTGATTACACTAGGGTTTTATCAAACAAACACACCCATACCAAGGAAAGCATGTCTAAGACAATATAAGGATCTTGCTCACACATTCCACCAAAACCTAATGAGCTAGGGTTCCAATGTATAAACATAGCAAAACCAACAATAACAAAACATCAAAAGTTCAAGATTTTAGACCTTATCATTCAACCCTAATAAGTTATATTTTCCCAATCATACCAAAATCCAAAACATGACATCATCAATAAGAACTTCAAATAGAATTTCGCAATCACCCTAAGCAGTTTAGCGTTTTCATACATTCACATTAGCATACCCTTTGGTTAGGGTTTTCCATAACCTGCCTAGGGTTCTACAAAATCAATTAAGAGTGGGGTGGGTATATTTATCAAGTGATGAATCACCCAAAGAAATAATCACTAAGACTCAATATAGCTAGTCATAAAAAAGTTAGTAATAGATCATCAAATGAATAATCCTTTCAGTCATTGTATTTAGAGCATACCTTTGTTTCCTAACTAAACTTGTCTTGAGAGATCCTCCGTCTTGCAGATGTTTTCCATAATCAAGACAATAAAGGGAAAAAGGTGATTATTATTTAATATAATCAAAACTAAATGAGTACATGAAACCAAAACTGAAAAGATATGAAATACTTATCTTTCGGAGTTTTGGGGGGCTCCCTCCAAATCTTGAGGGATACCTACAAACTTGTAAAAACAATACAAAAATGTATTTTCCAAAATATATTAAAAACCTATAAATTCTAAAACATGTAAAACAAGATATATAAAACTACAAGAAAATGACTTAATAGTGTAAGTCCCTAATGTTGGGTTCTTCAATCTTGACTTTCTTTGTGTCTCCTTTTACAGCAAGGTTGGCTTGATCCCTTTCTCTCTTCTTATTCTTTGGATTCTTGGGATAGACACTTTTGTAGTGACCCCTCTTATGACATTGATAACACTCTATTTTGGACATGCCAACTTTATTCCTTGGACCCTTCGATATCTTTCCTTTATGGTAAGAAACATAAGAAATTTATACTCCTTTAAGATTGGAAACCAATGAGATCCTTGATTCTTCTTAACTATATGTTATCAATCCAATATTTCTCAAGAGTTGATTAGAAAGAAATGATTAGAGGTAACGAAAAACCTACTTTGGAGATTAGGATCTAACCTTCCTAATTCTCATAGAGGGCTCTCTCTTTATGCTTTAACTTTGTTTAGTTATTTGATTTTAGGCTAGTTATGATTGTACTTGGGTTTTGATTTGGATTTGGTGGTGGGATCACTTTCTTAGATGAAAATAGGGGTGTCTTTTACCATTGGGCTATGGGGACAAATATCAGGAAAACAAGATTGGATCAAGTTCTAAAAATAGTGTCTATAGGGCAAGATAGCAGAGTTACTTTAGATCTCAATGCTGGATGGTGAAGTGGTTTTCAATTGGATCCAAAGAGCAATTAAGGGTTCCTTAGGCCGGATTATGAAGAAAGTGAAAGATGTCAACTAGGATGGGAGAGAAATTAAGGATTCTCAGATCCAGATATCAAAAGAAAACATGTAAATGATCAACTGTTCAAAACAGAGTGTACTTAAACAAATTATAAGATAATTTTCCAATTAATTCATTCAACTTTAGATAACATTCATGTTTGTGAAAAACATAGGAAAATAAAAAATTTGACAAAGAAAATACTTCATTGTAATAGCTCAACACATGAATCCTGTAATGCAATCTTTTTATTACTTGGTCCAGTCTGCTGACTTGAAAAATTGGTACAATAACCCTTAGGTTTATGATCAAAATAACTCTACAAATGTATAGCAATCCACACTCAATAATTAGAATTAAGAAGTACTTATACAAAAATAATTTACAAAATATCCCAAACTGTTTTGGGAATTAATCTAGGAGAAAGAAATATCTTCATGCAAGAAGATAGAGACAGCTTTTGAACTATTGTTTGTTGTCCCCGTTTATTAGGTTGTGCTGTCTTTAAGCTCTGATATTTTACCTTTTAATCTCTTCTTTGCTATGGTCTTCACGCTGAATGTTCTTTTCATTCTGGCCTTTCAACTGATACACTTTTACCTGATATTCTTTCATCTGGCTGGCTTTTCATTATCCTTTTACTGTGCGTTTTCACCCTTACTGTACATTTTTATATTTGACTGTGTATTTCTACAGTAAGTCATTCAATTTATCCCATGTTTTTGCATCTGGTAATTGGATATTTATCATCTTCCTATAAATTTCAACTGCCTCTGTGTACTTGGCAAAAGTGGGCTTATTCACAAAAAGGTGTTTTACCTCATGCTCGAGGTAAAACAAGTTCTCAAAAGTCTGGTATAGGACCTTGCTAGTAGGCATCCCCTTGTCATAGACATATTTGGGCACATCAGCCCCAAACTTATATTTTGATAAACTAGGGCTCATCAACCCCTAAAAGAGTTGTTTCATACCATAAAGAAACATAGTCATCTAAATACGTCATTCCCCAAAATTTCCAACTGCGAAACCATCCAGAAATGGCCTAAATTAAACCATACTGACTACTCCACTGGCAATGTGCGATGCATACTGAGTGGTACACTGCCAGGGTGTGATGCATACTGATTAGGCCTTTTATAGGGTGCGATGGGTGAGGATGGAAAAATGGCCAAGATAGTTTGCTAGGTGGTTGCTCATGGAATCATCTAGAAACTTCCTCTGTGCCACTTGCCTCTCTGAATTCGCCCAAGGATGAATAAGGGATCTAAGAAATCTCCAAATGGAACCAATTGTAACAAGTGGAATGACACTAATCAAACCCCATGGATGACTCACACCCTTGCACACATCTATAAATGGATCTCCAATTCAAGATATCTAGAGGCTGGAATACTGTGAATTGCAAGGAAGTGCTGATAGTTTGTAATTGAGGAAAGAGCATTGTATTGTTGGAGTGATCTTGCTATTTCATGAGGTGAAGAAGGATTGAAGCTCGGAGGATGATGCTAGATCAGACAACTGGGTTGTAATTATCCCTTATATTAATAAATTTCTTCAAGTTTTCTTCCATATGATTGTGTAATTGTGAATGTTATCATTTGTTCATTATATATCTGATTCTATAATGTTTATGTTGTAATAGATCATGATGCGTTGACGGTTCTTTGTTGTTGTACTTGTGCAGGTACTCTCCAAGCATGTTAAGTATGGGGAGGAGTTACAGGCTCTATCAAAGGGGAGAGAGGTCAAGCAAGGGACTAAGCGGAAGTTCTAGGTTGGTTCCACTATCTTTCTCTTATCTGTTACACATAGAAGAAATCATTGAATTGCTTTAAACTGTTGTTTCTAGGGTAGCTACCAAACCTAGAGGGTTAGCATTCTTTAGGAATACTAGTTTTTCCTAGAAACAAATTGGCGACTCTGCTGGGGAGAATAGATGTTTGTTTGTTGTTATTGTTTGTTTTATAAACTATAGACAGAGTCTGAAGTCAGCCAGGTAGCCTTCGAACTACACTTGATCTGCAATTGCATAGTAGATGAATGTTGCTTCAATCAATCTCTGGTTTAGTTTATGAATTGAACATTTGACTTACAAGAACATCTAGATGCCATTTTGGTAGCTCAGTAACCTCTCAAGACATTCCTCTATACTTTTCTCTTTATTGTTCATCAAAACCCAGCTTAAATCATTGAAAACAGGTGCACATATGAGCCAAAACCCATTTCAGTTGCGCTCCCTGGACCATCGCACTGTCTTCCACTGTAACTCAGTATGAATCACTCGTCCCAAGTGTAGTAAGTGTGATGCATCTCTGTTTCTGTGAAGGCCAGGTGCGATGACTGACTAAACTCTTTTTCCATTCTAGAAATTGAGGGTTTTTGACCTTGTTTTCAGTTTTGTTTAGTTGTTTTGCTAAATATGGACAATACCTCTTTAATGAAACTTACTTGCATCACTTAGATCATCCTCAATTACATTAGGATTAGTGATTTTTTTTGTGTATTTGTTCATCATTTACAATCCTTTGTCGAAAAGTTGTTTAAATTGGTTTGTCGCTTTGATACAAAAAGTGTCGTAATTGTCATTTTGTGTCGAAAAGAGAAGTCTCGTGAATTATTCCTTCCCTTGATAATCGATTGAAATTTTCTTCATATGTTTGGTTTGATTTGATTATATTCGAAGTGTCGAAAGCAATTTTATTCCAAAATTGAAAAGTGTAGTTGAGTCTTCCTTTCTCTTTTCAAGAAGAAATTGTAGAAAATGTCATTTTGAGTAAAATATTTTAGATCTTTGTTACATTTAGTTTCCTTTTTTTGCATTTTTCACATTAAGGAGAACGAAAACAAATACATGCATTTTCATTTAGCAGTTTTTTTGGTTTGTGTGCAAAAAATGATTTAGGGAAATGCACTAGTGTGTGCCCTTTGCTCTTTATTTAAAATCACTGTAATTTTCCTTCCCTAGTAGCTAGGATTTTCATTGATCAAAATAAACAAAGATTGTTTATCATTGTAGATTGCATCTTAGGAATTTCAGATTATCATCATGCAGTGAACCATTAAAAGGCAAACTCTAAACAAGATCAACTTTAAAATGAATTTCAATGAATCTAACAACACTTTGGAACTTAATGCAACATATCTAGAGGTCTAGGCTAGAGATGTGTTCTGGCGTCGTTAAAACTATTGGATATCATTTTGATTGAAGGTTGGGTGATTCCTCCTCCTTGATACAACAAGTGCTAGCACAGACTTGTGCTCCCCGTACCGTCACGTATATATTGGGATACCACAATAGGCTTAAATCCTTTATCCATAGGAAACTAAGTCTGCCACCTTATTTATCGCAATGCACTGAACACAACATTCGGGAAGATTGGCTATCGTACATAAGTGCTTGGTAATTTCTCTTTAATTTATCACCAAGGTGTATATTGCAGTTTTGTGATTGGTTTGGTAATCCCTCTGTCTATATTTTCCAAAGTAGTCACTTCCGTTCCTTTTCGACTCCTTAAAGGAAAATGTCCATCTAAGCACTTGTCCTTTCTCGACTCTTAAAAACTGAAAAAGCAAAATTGTGTCCAAGCATCATTATAATTAATTGAATTCGGAATAACATCCCTATTCCTTATTTGATATTAGGTTGAGACATATGGCGACAAATACAAAGTCCACTGATCAAGGAATTCCTTTTGATGGGAATCCTAGTCCTTTTCCTTCTTTTGGAAATATTGGTGCTCCTTATATGGCTACATTGTCCCTTCTGGGATTTACCATAGGCTTGCTAGTATGCTTGTTTTCAACCTCCTTGGTTCAAAATGTCGAGACTTCTCTGAAATCAAGTACACCTCCAACTGGACAAAATCAACCTCTAGTTGATCCTAAAGTTGACCCTTTGCCTTCTTCCTCATTTGTTTCTCCCTCCCCCTCTTCCTCTTCGCTTGGTGAAAGTATTGGTACTAGTAACCAAGTGGCTGAGAAGAAGAGAAAAGGAAGGAGAAGAAGAAGAGGCCAATTCAGCAAAGGGGCAACCAAGAAACCATTGCTTTGAATGCATCATCTGATGAAAATCCATCCATTAAACTTCCCAAAGCCAAATATCGATGCATAATTTGTACGAGAGACCATTTTCATTGAGATTGTCCTTACTTTCCTCAGATCTTTAAAGAATGGTCTTCCCGTTCACACCATCCGGTGTCATCAACCTCTGGAGATCATGTTGGTAACACACCACCAACTAGTGATAGTAAGGTTCGTGGATAGAAGGGAAAGGTCAGGATTCCATGTAGGTTATGTGAAGGTAAGAATTCCCTTCACCTTTGTCCCTTTTTGGATGAAGCCAAAAGAGTGTTGGATAACCATTCTACTTCACCGCAGCAACTTCCATCTGGTTACATGAAACTCTCCCTAAGTCCTTCACTGGTTGAAAAACCAACTGACTTAAATCAACCATCAGTCAAAACCACTCTCTCTGAAAGTGAATCTTATGAGTCTATACTCGACCAAAGTCAACAGGTTGAGGTAACAGTTGACCCAATTTCACCTTCAACTAATCGTACCTTTCCCGAAGAGAGTGAAAATGATACCATTCAAGTTCTTTTCATTACTTTGAATTATAAAAACCTTGGGGGCAATTTGTTTGTTCCATCAAGACAGGAGGAGAACCCTCTAGCTCTCGTAACTCAAGGGGTCAATTTTCTCGTTTCTTCGGTACCCCCTCCAAGTAGTCAAGTCACTTCCTTTGATTAGAATCAACTGGAAAGATCTCACCTTCCTTCTTATGTACCTTTCTGGATCATAGTACAAGTTTGTAAAATGATCATGTCTGGAACTATTATAGATGAAGGTGCATCAGTGAGTATCCTTTCCTCAACTGCTTGGAAAGCGCTTGGTTCGCCAATGCTTATGATTGTTACACAGAATCTGTTAAGCTTTAACAAAGTAGCAAGTCCACCATTAGGGACCCTTCCTAAGTTACCTATTACATTGGGAGGGAAAACCATTCATCTGAACATGATGTTACTCCCAGGGCCGTTAGATTACAATTACTTCTTGGGCGTGACTATGTTTATAAAATGGAAGCTATTGTTTCAACACTCTTTTGAGTGATGCATTTCCCATATGAAGGCAAGATTGTCACCATTGACCAGCTTTCATTTCCCGGTCCAAACATAGCTATAAGTCAATCATCATCCCTAAATGGTCCATTTACATCAAAGGTATCACTTGAACCTTCATTCCATCCACTTGATAACCGTGGGTAGTCTGGTGAGTGTAATGAAGCTTGGGGAGCATGCACCTATTGTAAAGATAGGTTTCCCTATAGGTTATGTGATTGGTCTATCACACCATTCACCTTTGTCTATCTGAACAAAGCCAAATAAGTGTTGGATAAATGTCTTGCTTCACCGCGGTGACTTCCATCTGGCTACAAGAGACTCTTCCTTTCGTCATGCTGGGGGCATGCAAACCAATCCAAGCATATTTTTTTTTTGTTTCGAGCTTGTGTAAAAATGAAACTGAATCCAAGCATAGTTTTTCATTTCAAGCTAGTGTAAAAATGAAAATGAATCCAAGCATAGTTTTTTTTCATTTCGAGCTTGTGTAAAAATGAAACTGAATTCAAGCATAGTTTTTTCATTTCAGGCTTGTGTAAAAATGAAATTGAATCCAAGCATAGTTTTTTGTTTCAAGCTTGTGTAAAAATGAAACTGAATTCAAACATAGTTTTTTCATTTCGAGCTTGTGTAAAAATGAAATTGAATCCAAGCATAGTTTTTCGTTTCAAGCTTATGTAAAAATGAAACTGAATTCAAGCATAGTTTCTTCATTTCGAGCTTGTGTAAAAATGAAACTGAAGCCAAGCATAGTTCCCCATGGTTCAAGCTTGTCAAAAAATGAACCCATTTACAAGTAATTAACCTTTGTGATTGCCATTCTATCACCCTTTTGAACCTTGGTTGTGTACATCCCATCACCACTATCCCTTTGGCCGATCATACACTTCCACTTGGTTGTTTTACCCCTTTTTGAGGAACAGTCGCAATGAGTGGTCTCATTAGCCAGCCTCTTCATAGAAATCAACATGTTTTGAGAAGTTCCAAAATCATTGGAACTAGTTGCTACCCTAGACACCACTCGTTCCTCAAAATCAGGTCCTCTTTAAACCCTTTTTAGACTTGTTAAATATGAAAATATTGTCGAGCGCTTGGCCTTTCCAGCTCGTTAAAGTGATTGGAAATGTCACCCCTCCTGTATTATTTTATCCTTTTTCGGACCTGAGGGATTATTTTATGAAAAAGAACTTATGGAGTGTTCTTTTTATACCTTTTCAAACTCTCTAAACATGAAAAGGACCGAGTTATCCTTATCGTTAAACTTGTTAAAACAATAGCGACAAACTTGTCCATCTAGATGATACCGAGTTTCATTGTCGCTAGACTCGTTAAAACATTAATAGCGTCAGGTTTGCCTGAAGGGAAAATTATAGAACAAGAATATGTTATCCTCCTCAAGCTTGACAAAAATAAAGAGGTACTTGTTAGCAATGACTGGGGAAAAGGGGAAGAAAACTTGAAGAACTTATGGAATCAGGTCGCTCTTGAACATGACACTTTCACTTCATCACCATTATTGAGTTGGGTTGGGTTATTCCATTCACCGATCATCTCACCATTGGTCTTTCATACCATCCATCTCTTGGGGTTAACACTACAAATTCATCTCAGTGTCACCGACATGTTCAAGAGAAGTCATTCAGTTGAGAAACCACCATCCAGTTAATGTCTCATCCATTGCAATACCTCCAACCTTCATTTTTCATGACCACCATTCCTGAACCTTTTGTTGTAAGTTCATTTTTCACCTCCAGAAAATCATTTTCTTCATTTCATGTTGTAGATGTGGGATACATAAAGGCCCTCCTACGACGAGTCGCTTCTTGTCGACATCAGCTCATTATCCAAGAAGTTGACTTGGAAACAACCCTTTCAGTGCTTTGGAGCTTGCATGCATCAAGGGCACGTTTCTCACTTCCAGCGACAGGTTGACAAAAATGGCCTTCGACCGAAAGATTTTGTGTGGTGTTCGACATCGGATCATGTGTTCACACCACATGAATTGTACTATAGTACCTTGAGGGTCATTATCATTATCGGTGATTCCTCTCACGTCTGCTAACAGCTCACATCATTGGCTGGTAATCAAGCGATGTATTTCCATGTTCGACTTCATAACATCTCTTCACATAGATTGACTTGTACATCGAGCGAAGATTGGACGAGTTTGAAGACCCCGGACCTAGTTTCATCCATCCGGACTGCGATATATTGAGGAATATAAAAACATCAAATGTACAAAGGCTCTATACAGATGGTCATCCTAACCATGGATGATGACTCTATATCTGGAGATTCACCAATCTGTATTTGTAGATGGAGATCTGATCTATGTACATGAAATGAATTTATAAAGCTGAGAATGGGAATGCCTCCCTCAACTAAATCATGAATATTATATTATGATGATGCATTGTTTTGTAACTTATGCAGGTCACCTTCCAGTTCAAAACTTCGGATCCTCATGATAAAGCATTTCACTCGACATCAATATTTACGACTTCATGCTTTAGGGAGCAACTGTTATAGACATATTTGGGCACATCAGCCCCAAAATTATCTGTCGATAAACTAGGGCTCATCAACCCCTAAAATATTTGTTTCATACCCTAAGAAACATAGCCATCTAAATATGTCATTCCCTAAAAGTTCCAACTAAGAAACCATCCAGAAATGGCCTAAATTAAACCATATTGACTGCTCCATTGGCAAAGTGTGATGCATACTGAGTGGTACACTGCCAGGGTGCAATGCATACTGATTAGGCCTTCTCTAGGGTGTGATGGGTGAGGATGGACAAATGGCCAAGACAGTTTGCTAGGTGGTTGCTCATGGAATCTTCTAGAAACTTCCCTTGTGCCACTTGCCTCTTTGAATTCGCCCAAGGATGAATAAGGGATCTAAGAAATCTCCAAATGGAACCAATTGTAACAAGTGGAATGACACTAATCAAACCCCATGGATGACTCACACCCTTGCACACATCTATAAATGGATCTCCAATTCAAGAGATCTGTAGGCTGGAATATTTTGAATTGTAAGGAAGTGTTGATAGTTTGTAATTGAGGAAAGAGCATTGTATTGTTGGAGTGATCTTGCTATTTCATGAGGTGAAGAAGGATTGAAGCTATGAGGATGATGTTGGATTAGACAACTAGGTTGTAATTCTCCCTTTTATTAATAAAGTTCTTCAAGTTTTCTTCCATATGATTGTGCAATTGTGAATGTTATCATTTGTGAATGCTATCATTTTTTCATTATATATCTGATTCTGTAATGTTTATGTTGTAATAGATCATGATGCTTTGATGGTTCTTTGTTGTTGTACTTGTGCAGGTACTCTCTAAGCATGTTAAGTACGGGGAGGAGTTCTAGGCTCTATCAAAGGGGAGAGAGGTCGAGCAAGGGATTAAGCGGAAGTTCCACATTGGTTCCATTATATTTCTCTTATCTGTTACACATAGAAGAAATCGTTGAATTGCTTTAAACTATTGTTTCTAGGGTAGATGCCAAACCTAGAGGGCTAGCATTCTTTAGGAATATTAGCTTTACCCATAAACACCCCTTCATAGATGAGGTATTGACCTGATCTCTGGCCACTTCTCCAATTCTTCTATTGTAGTTCTCTTGTGTCATTAACTTATCATTTATTACCAAGGGATTGGGCAGACCCTTTTTCCTCAAAACTTCAAATTTAACAATGAACTTGTCTATAGCCAATTGCATGGTTCGGCACTTATCTTCAAGGTTTAGCATTAAATTCCTCTTGGTGAGGACCCTTTTTACTTCCAGTATTGTACCTGTCCTGTCAGGTATCTCTAATTCCTTCAATTCATACTTATTTTTAGAGTTAAGGAAGTGAATGATCCTTGTTGCTTCCTCTGGCATATCTCCCAATTTAGTTTTCACTCTATGTATGTCTTCTGTGTGCTCTTTAACCAAGTCAATCTATTCAAAAATTACTTGAATGGATGGCCAAATATCATTGACAGAGTCAATGATATTGGCCCATAATCATTCCTTAGCCTATCCAAGGGGTTCCTTTAAAGTCAACTCCTTCTCCAAGTTTTTTATTCTTTCATTCATCCTGGTTGATTTCTGCACTCTTCTTTGTGCATAATCTATGCAAGCTTATAGTCAGTCTCTAGACTAGTCACCTTTTCTTTGAGCTTGTTCATTTTTGTGGTCTGAATGAACATGTATTCCATTTCCTTGACCAATCTACTAGCCTCATCACCTAGCTAAGTTATTGTTGTTGACCCTGTTGCTAATGTAGATGCTATAGAATCTGATAGTGTTGTAGCCATTGGAGTTGTAGGAGCCAAGGGTGCTGCCAAAGTGGAAAGTATTGCTATAGTAACTGTTGGGATAATAGTGGCAGTGACAGTATCTAGATTATATTTTACATGTATCAAGCTATCTAACTCTTCCATTTCCTTCAATTGATCATTTAATTGTAAAACTAGGTCCATCATCTCCTCCTGGTGTGTTTGGCTCTCCAGGACCTCTTTTGTCTGTGGGTGCTCTGCATGAGGAAGTTTTAGTTCATTTTTGAGAGTTGCAATGTCCTCATTCTTCTTCTTGACCAACTTTTCAGCAGCCTTGATGTCATTGGGATCATGTCCCAACTCAATTACCAACTCCTCCAATGCCTTGATCCTATTGTCCTTGGCCTATGAGGAGGCCTTTTCCAATTTGTATTGAGCTGTAATGTTATCTAATGAACTCTGCAACTTATGTGCAGCCATGCACTTTCCTATAAAATTGGAGTAGATCATCTCTCCTGCCTGCTTGTGGAATTCAATCTGGTCAATGGGATGAACATCCCTGGAAGACACCTCAAAGTCCATTTTTCTGTAGTCAACCGATGTCTTTAGCTACTAGATAGTTGGCTACATGAAGGACACCTACATTTTTCCTACTTTGATGTCAAAATCTGACATCAACCTACTTTGGTTTGCTGGTGTGTGCTTGAAGTACTAAGCATAGGCTTCAGACTTCAACTTTTCATTTCTCAATTTGATTTCCTTGTACTAATCCTTGATGTCTTTTTCTCTATCTACTGGTCTAGTGAAAGAATAAACCTCAACACTGAGTTGTCTCCCAATCAGTTGAGTGTTATATGTTGAAGTCTACAGTGTTTCTCCTGAAGAATTTGTGGTTTTGCTTCTTTCCACCATTGTATCAGTGTTAGTGATTTCCACTGATTCAATGGTTTCTTCCTGTTTAGTTACAAGAGTTAGCTTGGCCCTTTTCCTGAGCTCAAACTACTCATCTGTGGTTCCCATAGCAGAACTGGAACCCTACTCCCTATTTCTCTTTGGGTTTCTCTCCTCATTTGCTAGGGCCTGTAAAATAGGAGGAATATTCATTGGTTCCCCTAGATGTGGAACCTGCAAGAAAGAACTTTCATCAATGTTTCTCTACATCAATCAATGTATTTTCTACATACACTATTGTGATATCCATGTCAATTAGAGTGTTTTCCAACCATTATTATTGGCTAGAAGACCTCTCAATATCTGGTATAGGATGGCGGATGAAAGGTCCCAATTTGACCTCGATTCTCATCTTATTTATGACTCCACAAGGGTCATACTGCCACATAAAGTTGTTTTTGAACTTCATTTGTTGTAACATATTGTATGCCTCTGGTCCAACTTCTCTGTTATTACAAATGAAGGGGCCCAATTGATTTTTCATTTTGAATTTGATTTTCTTACTAGCTGCTAGGAAGTTGACTTCATCAGAATTGATGATTTTCCTAAAATATTCTAGTGCAAATATCCTCATAGGGTGGTATTTGGGTAGTTTATAAGGGGCAAGTTGGCATCCATAAATTCTAATCTCTGTGTGGTTTTGGTACAAATACCAGTCTCCCACTTTGTTGTTCTTGGCCAACTGTAAGACCTTCTTGATCTCCTGTCTGATTCTGGGTTGAGGACTATTGGTTAGAATGTTCATGACTAGATGGACAAATGAATCAATGAAGTCCCTATAGGTGAATGCAGTGGAGTATTTCTAGATCAAGGGTGTCCAATAAATAACTGGCCTTGGATTTCCTTTGGTATCCAGCTTCTGGTTGCTAACAGGGAATTTATCTGATTGATCATATAAAAACATGTGAAATAATACAGAAGAATACCTGAAAACTCTCTCAGTTGGTATTCTAGTGAACTGTTCATGCATCCTATCTAAAATGAACTGAGCATAGTTACAAATAACAGCAGGAGGCTTTCCTGGGCTAAAGATGGAAAGAAAGGCCAGGACAACCTCATCCACATTCCCATCTATGGTATATCCTAAGATGCAAGAGATCATGGTAATAATATGTCTGCCCCTTTCTGAAAAAATGGTGGCAGCATAAGGGGGACTCTCTGTGGGAGTATGGCATTCCTCTATGATGAAAGTTTTGAAAATTTAGGCTATTTTGGCCAGGTCTAACTTGACATATAGGTCTAGCAAGTCTCCAATAGACAGTGGGGTGTCCTTAGGGTTTGGTTAGACCTGAAGCATTTGGTTGATAGATTCTGCAGTGATGGTAAATAACACTTGCTGGTTAGGGGTGATAATAGCCCTTTGGCTAGGAATGTAACAAGCATGATAGAAGTGGATGATGTCAGGGAATGGGTGTACTTCTAGGAACAAATACTTTGGAAAATTAGACTCCCAAAGGTGAATATGATTGTTCTTGTTTAGGAATCTATCCTTACTCCAACAATGGAGCTTTAGAAGGTAAGCAGGGGAAGCAATATCCTTTATTTGAAAATCTATGTCTGATAATGCAAGGTGGTCGATGTCCAAGTGAGGAGTTTGCAGAGGTCTCACGTCCAAGGAGGTTTGGGAAGCCATAACTAGGTTTAGAGATATGAATTAGGCTGGTAGAGGTTCTAGAAGTGAGGTTTTAGGAGTTTCTAATGCAGTGAGTGAGAAATTACAAACTGTAAAAGGAGGGTTTGGGGTCTACAAATAAGCTTGCCTTCAATTTAGGCAAACTTCTTAATTCATTTCAATTAATTAAGCTTTCAATTAGACTATGCATTTTCAAATTGAAGGGTCATTCTGGTTTTCCCAAGAGTACCTAGAAATTGGCAGTCTTGCTAGAAAATTGGGTTCAATGGTGATTTTAGAGGGTACGGTGGCTTCAACTGTGAATTGGTTGCTTGAATTGGGTGTCTGGAGCTTCTTCAGGAGGCAAACGGTGATCAATTCAGTTTTTTTCAGGTTCAGGGTGTCACAAATGGCTTGAGCAATAGTTGCAGTGAAAAATGAGCGAAAAGAGCAAATTGGAGCTTTTCCGGCTTTTTAATGGGTAGCGGTCACATTTTGGCACGGAAAATAAAAATGAACAATGGGCAATTTTTGGCTTAGGCAGGGAGGTGGTTTTCTAGGCCATCGTACCACTTTTGGAGGGCAGGTGGTATTTTTCACTAGCACATGATCTAGCCTAGGGCTGCCACGTAACAGAACAATGTCTAGGCAAAATTGTGAATCTTGCGTGCTCTCGGGTTGCTATCAGTCGGATGGTGAACCCGCATGATATGGATGTGCACCGTCAAATCTGGGGGTAGGAGATCGGACGACTGTCGCGTGGTTAAGATGCACGGAGGGAATCTGGAAAGGGATTTTCTAGGTCGAGGGTTTAATTACAACAAATTTTAATTAATTAATGTATAAGGTCGGGATTAAATATAAGCAGTGGGTTAATAAAGTCGGACCAAGGGTTATGTGGCAGGGTTTTTTAACCATACCAAGGGTTGGTGGGTCAAAAAAGGGTTTGTCTGGGAAATATAAAGTGGGGAAATTAATTTGATAATACGGGGGGAATAAAAACTTAGGCTAAGGGGGTTTTTATGTGTTTTTGAAGGGAAATATGGAAATTAATAAGGGGGGAAGGTAATATTTGCAATGGGAAAAGGGTTTCACACTAGGGAAAAGGGGTTTTGGGTAGGGGGATGATTTTTTAAGGGTAATTACTAGGGAAATGTGTGAAACCAAGGGGTAAGGGTCAAAATGAAAGGAAAAGGGGATTTATAACTGATAAAGGGATAATGGGGAAATTAGTAAATAAGCATGTGGGGGCATAGTGAAATGAGGAGAAATTAGTTAAACTAGCTTGTGAACATATTTTCTTTCTCATAAATTCTCCTGCACATGAAACACAGGATTAAGCATGATAAATGTACTTTTGACTAAGCAACCTTGTACATTTGCTACCTTTCTTCTACCTACCATTTATTTATCCTAACATTTTTTCTTCATTTTATTGTGTGCATTTGAGCTTGTTGACCTTTTATTTCCTTTTCTTTTGACAACGAAACTATCTAATTCTAACCTTATAACCTCCAAAGGCTTAGATTAAACTGATGAGCTCATTTTTATTCTTTACCTAACTATTGATCTGCCAAGGTTAAACAGATTGGCTAGATGCTTATTCTCTATCTATCAACATAAAATTTAAAACATGAATAAGTCAAGATTAAGCTATTTGACCATCATGGATTGTGGCATTTCTAACAAGATGCACACAACCTTATTTTGCATAATAAAGTAAAAGTAGTGGCATTTGAATTTGCACACTTTCATGATCTGCTTTATTTCTTTTTGGGGTTCATATCTTTCACTTTTTTAATCTTTTCTGTTTCTTTTTGTGTTGAAAAATGTGCAACAAAAAATGTTAAATTTAGAATGTGCTAAAAATAGCATGTCTAAAAATAGCAGTTTGGCTAGTGAGGTCATTGGCCATATTGGGTGAGAGGTGAAACTACTAAAAATAGAAAGTTCTAAAAATAGAATTTCTGAGTCCCTTCCTATTTATAGTAGTCCCTAGTCTATCTATAGGAAGTAAAATTAATTTGGTCTTACTAGCAGTTTGGAATATTAATTAATTAATCTCCATGAGTTAATTAGTTATGGAAAATTAAACTTGAAGTCTTTGTGAGAACATGAAATAATTTCTCCACTAACTGGGGAATGTGTCCTTGATTTGCTCCACTGATTGAGGGAATAAGTATGAGTTCTATAATGAGAGAATCATTTGACTTAGTTCTAACTAGTCAAGTACAGTTAGATTATTTTAACAAGTTGTTAAAATAATAAAATATAGTTTGTTAATGCTTGCATGCATGTGACAACTATTATTTTAGATAACTGAGGATTCACTCATGGATAATAGTTGCATGTCAGTTCTATCAGAGACCCAATTGAGATCAGATGTGGGACAGTGTACTATCAAATGCTTGGATATTTTTAGTAAGTATTCCTTGCATGGATAAGGATCTATTATAGGAGATTGGAGGACTTGTGGCCTATATATTGAGGCCTAGGTAGTCCATGATTTTCATCTTCTAATTGAACATCATCAAGATCTTCTGATTACAGAGAGAGAAGGATAACTATTGAGCTAATTCTTTTTGTATGTTGAAGAGGATTTCCACTTGATTGATAATACAATGTTGGGGTTTTATGTTGGTGCTTTCCCCTGGATATATCTTGTGTTATGTGTGATTAATTCTCTTGATCAGTTATGCATGTTTCTACTTGATGTTGCTCATATTTCAATTATGCTTCCGCTTAATGTTTTGTAGAAGTAGAACAAGTATTATGCTTTAGGACATTGCATATATCGATTTGTTCTACAAGTGAAATTTCTACATGGTATCAGAGCTAGCTGGTTTGTAGAAAAATTCTACAGAATTCTACATGGTATCGGAGCATAAGTGATCAAGCAAGAACAGTATACTAGCAGGATAAATTCGAAGTTTATTATTCGGGATATAGATCTCAAGTTCTTATCACATCTATTTCATCGATGGCGTTCTATGGTTTAAGGCTTGAGTATGCCCTTGATGGAAGCTCAAACTATATAGCTTGGAAGGATCGCATGGAGGCAGTTTTGGAAGATAATGGTCTTAAGGATTTCATTGATCAAGAAATCCCTAAGCTTACTGACAAGACTAAGCAGGTGGAATGGAGGAAGTGTGTGGCTAGAGCTAGGAAAATTCTCTTGGAGGGAGTGCAAGATCACATTGTCTCAATCCTCCATGGGAAGGAGACTCCGCATGCAATGTGGAAAACATTGAAAGATTTATATCAACATAGCAGTGACCAGAGGAAGCTGGCACTGAAGGACAAACTTCAAAAGATAAAGTGTGAAAGGGATGAGACGATATCTATGTATCTGACCAAGCTCATCACATGCAGGAATGAGCTTGCAAGTGTAGGGTTCGTGACATCGAATGAGGATATGGTGAGTCTAGCACTCCTTGGCCTTCCTAAGAGTTGGCATAGCTACTAGGACTCGGTGAATGGAAGGGAGAAACTGCCAAATTGGGAACGACTATGGTCAGATTTGATGCAGGAGGAGATCAGTCAAAGCACCAGAGACAGTTCTTCATCCATGCATGATGAGGAGAACTGTGCCTTAGTGAGTAAGGTGAAGAAGGGGAAGGAGAAGGTTTCTCTTTCTGAATCTAGTTCTTCCAATGATGGGAAGAAGGTTGACAAATCAAAAGTGTGATGCTTTCGTTGTCATGAGGTGGGCCATTATGCTGCAAATTGTCTAGGAAGAAATCCAAGAAGGGATCCGGGGAAGGATCTGAAGGTGAGGCACTTGCTTCACAGTTTGAGTTGGATTTCACACTCTTCGCATGCATGGTTTAATCCATGGTGGGAAGTGGTTGGTTTCTTGACAGTGGAGCTTCTTTCCACATGACCGGTGACAAGAGTTTGTTCAGTACTTTGGAGGAGATATATCTCCAGATACTCATAGCGATGGATAATGATGAGAAGTATAGTGTCTCAAGTGTAGGCACAATTATTTTTCAGAGGGAGCATGGATCTCACCTTACCTTGACCGATGTCAAGTATGTACCAGGACTGAAGAGAAACTTGGTGTCGATTGTGATGCTGGAAGACAAAGGCTATGATGTAATCTTTAGTAAGGGAAAGCTTTTCCTTAGACACATCATCACTAGACAGGTGAAGCAGATTGGTTCATGGGTCAAGAACCTGTATGCTCTTGAGGTTCAAGATGCATGCAAAGCCTTGAGCAGCAAGGCAAACTTATGGAGACTTGGTGGTTGAGAGGGAGGGTATATTACCTCTCAACATGCAGAGCCAGAAGAAGTCTCAGACGATTGTGGAGGAGCCACTTTTGTGCAGCAGCTTCAAGAGGTTATGGAGCAGCCACAACAGGGGAAGCTGAGTGGAGATCGAGTAGAGATATCTACCCATGTAGAGACCTCTAGTAGGGGGAAACCTCAAGCCAGGTGGGTTAAGGGATCACATACAACCATACCTCTAGGTAGGAGGTGGGGCAATATAAAGTGATTGTCCCAAGGAGGAGGAGCAGGATCCTTGAGGTACCCAACCTCTTAGATGGGACCTTGCTACAGGAGCCCCGATGTGGAGTAGCATGAGCTGACCGATTGGGTAGAGAAAGATGCAGATGGAGAGGAAAAGTGAGCAACAGTGCAGGGAATCCCAGGACAACGCATAGCTAGCAGGCTACAACAATGTGAGAGGCACAAGTGTTTTGCACAGTGCTAGGTGGCACAGAGAGGTGTGCAATGGTGCGAGATGCATGGAGATGTTGCAGTAGTGCAGATGTCAGAGAGGGAGCACTTGTCTGCAACAAGTAGAGCTTCAATATCAGAGTATGTTCCTATCCCAAAAGAGTGGTCAATTGGGAGTGTTTTTCTTCCAAGTGTTGTTGGAGCAAGTGGACCGGGTAGATGTGATGCATGCAGAACATTCCAGAGTTACAGGATCGGGTTTGAGAGGAGGCATTTCTTGTTGAGAGGGAGCGTTGAAAAATGTGCAACAAGAAATGTTAAATTTAGAATGTGCTAAAAATATCATGTCTAAAAATATCAGTTTGGCTAGTGAGGTCATTGGCCATATTGGGTGAGAGGTGAAACTGCTAAAACTAGAAATTTCTAAAAATAGCATTTTTGGGTCCCTTCCTATTTATAGCAATCCCTAGTCTATCTATAGGAAGTAAAATGAATTTGGTCTTACTAGTAGTTTGGAACATTAATTAATTAATCTCCATGAGTTAATTAGTTATGGAAAATTAAACTTGAAGTCTTTGTGAGAACATGAAATAATTTCTCCGCTAATTGGGGAATCTGTCCTTGATTTGCTCCACTGACTAAGGGAATAAGTATGAGTTCTATAATGAGAGAATCATTTGACTTAGTTCTAACTAGTCAAGTCCAATTAGATTATTTTAACAAGTTGTTAAAATAATAAAATATAGTTTGTTAATGCTTACATGCATGTGACAACTATTATTTTAGATAACTGAGGATTCACTCATGGATAACTATTGCATGTCAGTTCTATCAGAGACCCAGTTGAGATTAGATGTGGGACAATGTACTATCAAATGCTTGGATATTTCTAGTAAGTATTCCTTGCATGGAGAAGGATCTATTATAGGAGATTGGACGACCTGTGGCCTATATATTGAGGCCTAGGTAGTCCATGATTTTCATCTTCTAATTGAAGATCATCATGATCTTCTGATTACAAAGAGAGTAGGATAGTTATTGAGATGATTCTTTTTGTATGTTGAAGAGGATTTCCACTTGATTGATAATACAATTTTGGGGTTTTATGCTGGTGCTTTCCCCTGGATATATCTTGTGTTATGTGTGATTAATTATCTTGATCAGTTATGCATGTTTCTACTTGATGTTGCTCATGATTTCGATTATGCTTCTGCTTAATGTTTTGCAGAAGTAGAACAAGTATTATGCTTTAGGACATTGCATATATCGGTTTGTTCTATAGGTGAAATTTCTACATTTTTTCCTCTGATTATTGTTTTAGAACATACCCTCTTTACATTTTTTAATTAAATGTATGTACAATATTACAAGACTAACCATAGCCAATTCAAAATTACAAATCCTATTGTTATATGACCCTAACACTATAGGTGGTCCATAATTCTTCAAAGGTGGGAGCTACCTTCCAACTATTGAGACCTATGGAAAATGCACCACAAGTGGGTGGCAATCCTAATAGAGCAATGATCATAAGTTCTTTATCTGAAACAATCTCATCAACGGCTAAGGGATCATCCCTTAGTCTAGCTATCTTCACAAAGAAGGTTTCCACAATATCTTATTTAGTCATATTTGTAGTCCCCAACTCATTCTTAATATTAAACAGCTTTGACAACGCTTTATACATTTCTTGAGCATGATTGATGTTATCTATGAATGGGACAAGATTGTGATTTATGCCTTCTACCATTGAGGTCCGGGTGTGACAAAGGACCCTTCCAAGACCTTTTACTTTCGTGATGTGTTAAATTGCATTTTTAAAAGAACATAAATGAATATATCTGCACGCTATAAAGAAGAGGAACATGGCATTCATCAACACATGAAAACATAAATCATTGATGATGGAGTTTGTCCAGGAGGGACTACGTCTCTAGGCCCCGGTGTCAAGATGGTGTAGGGCACTGCATTAAGTGCTGTCAATAGTGGTGATGTACATAAGAGGTGATGTCGCTATCATACAAGGAAAATTCCCTCATGTAGGATTGGCTCCAAGAGATGCTCCGCTACAGGAAAATCTCATTCAGAAAGGTACTCCTATCAGTATGACACAAACTCGTGCATGATGAGCACCCAAACCAACATGGAATAAAAGGGATCTCAATGCAAACATACATGGCTACAACATGAGTATCCCATAAACATAACGACAAAGGGATCTCAAACAAAACATGACGAATCATGGAAACAGCTAGATCCCACTGATGATTTTGTGTCACATCAAGCAGGAATCATGAAGAAAGTATGAAAACAAGATCCCACATCAAATATCAAATAGGGATCTGTGCAGCACAATGCATAGCAAAAGAAGTACAGGAATACACTACATATACCTCACATCTAGGGGCCATCTGAAGAAAAGGATGTCAAGCTGCTGAATTTATTCGAACCATCAATATCACGACATCGAATCACATGGAAATGACTGTTTTCACATGAATGTTGACACATGCACTCCACTTATAAAAGCGGCCAAGAAAAGAAATGAGAAAAAGGAAAATCTGAACACACCATCAGATTTGTGGCGTTGAATAGTGCAAAATTGACTGTCAAATTTCTAAATTCTAAGAAAGTGAAAATCTGGGGCTTAAGGAATCTTTTAGATCCCCCCTAGATTCCTCAAATATTCCCTCCTCTAGATCCTTTGCAAATCTGATGCTCAAATTAGGAAACTGACTGCGCCATCGGGTTCGTGTCACTGATAGGTGTAAGATCGACATAAAATTTGTCCGATTTGGACACTACAAAAATTTCACCCTCCTAGAAATTTTGCTAAATCATGGTTCCACTTGCATTAAAAATTAATTAAAAAAATGCATCTCAGTTTCTATGCTTGCTCCTGGTTCCTCCATGCCTGGGTGCACTAAAGAAATGTTGGGTTTATATTAAATTTTGAGGGTGGATAAACCAAGGAAGCCGTTTAGGCGGATTGGTATAAAGTCTGAATTAGTGGAGGAGGGGTCGGGTGGTCAATCCCCGCCCCTCCAATTTTAATACAAAAAACTGTATGTAGTTGTTTTGGGGGTCGAGTCCGCATTGGGTGGCCCACCCCATAATCCTCCGTGGTAGTTTGAAATGGCATGAAGCATGGTTGGTGTGAGGTTGCTGGGCACATGTGATGGCACGTTGTTTTATGTGGTATGGGTTGCGTTATATGAGGCCACCGTGTGGGCGAGGCCAACCCTCCCATCGGTCATGGGTTCAACTCCCACCGGCCTCCCTTAATACGGAGACATGTATTATGTTTTGGTTTGGGGGTGTGGGTCAGGTTCACCAAAGGTGGCCCACGCCCACTCCATATAACATTATGGTTACCACGTGGATGGAGGAGGGTTTGGCGGGATCATGGACGCCAACCCACATTTGATATTTAATTGGTGTGGTAAGGTTGGGCCTATGGGGGTCATGGCTCGTCGGCCTTTTAATAATTAATTTTTGCAATCTGGTTTAGGGGGTGGCGAGGGTGGTGGTCTGCCACCACATATATATATAATAATATAATTTTTTTTAAAATAGGGCATTTTTTTAATTTTTTCTAACATAAGGGTTATTAGACAAATTAAAGAGACAACAATTTCACCCATTTTCGAGATCTAGGTTTCATGCCTCGGGGTTTGTCAAATTGTAGGACACTTAAGCCTGGCCCACAGCCCAACTTTGAGCAGAACTTTGACTGGCTCGTTCTCCCTCATACGAGCTCCGATTGATGAACCATTCACACCACCACGATTAGGATGACGAGATCTATTCTATGGTTCTAGTTCAAAAGCATTCTGATCATTTTGATTTTCAAGCTTCCATAAGCCCTCTTTGTCCTGGGTGTGTCTCTCGAGCCACCTAGATCAATCCTCTCGACTGAGGAGCTTTTGGTCCTCCAAAGCATTAAAAATAATCTACAACTTCTTTGTACCTTGTTTGCATCACAAGCGTCCTAAAAGGTCTCGCTTCCATCTCCTTCACCTTTGTTCTTTGGAGCCTTAAGTAATGAGCCGACACCTGCAACCTCTACAAGCTATAGTACATTGTTTTGCAAATTACATTCTTGACTTTCATGATCAACTAATGACCTAAGCGTCCCACACTTGCCATGAGTTTATAACACATACTCGGTGGTCAAGTTTATATTAATATGGATGCAATCCCGGCTACGAAATCAAGGCCAACATATCATTGTTGCTTCAACAAGTGATGGAAAACACATCATCACTGCAACACATGATATACAAACATAAAGCCAAACACTATTGTTTTGACAAGTGATGGAAACGCAACATCACTTTCACAGTTCAACATGCAACTCAAAATAAGACCAGACATCATTGTTGCTAAACAAGTGATGGAAAACACATAATCACTTTTACGTTTTAAAATGAAAAAAATGATTTACAAAAGCATGACCATGATAAGCTAACATATCTAGAAACCATTTTTCACTTATCAATGTGAACGGGTCATCCCCTTGCAGTGGTTTTGCTTGTAGAGCAATTGTTTCACCTGGTTCATGCATCAACACTTTTTCTTTAAGGCGTTGCTTTGGATGGAGCCTCCAACATGTGGCTCTTTGATGGCCACATTTGTTGCAATGACTGCAATAGGTTTTCTTCCTCCAGATTTTCTTGCCGTGTTTCTTTACATACTGTTGAGGGGGTTTTTCACGCCTCATCCTTTTTTGTGCTACTATTCTTTTCCAACACTTAGAAAATGTATGTTTATGTAATCCACAAAAGGTACATGTTTTTCGATTCCATGATTTACGTTCATCTTTAACAACATGATTATAACCGAAATGAACATTCGAATGTTGAAACTGGTTATACCTTTCCTTGCCATCTCTGGTATAAGTATGCTGATGAGAGCTTGCCTCAGCTCTTTCCCTACAATGGAAACTGCCATGGGATGATGGGGATGTGTTCCCATCATTCTCTTTCCTCGACGATTTCGACAATGTCTTGGAAGACTCTGACACCTTCGAGCATTCTCCCTCGGTGTATCTCAAGCCTACAAATTTAGGTCTCTGCGCAACCTTCAATGGTTGAGTTATGCCTTGGTTATTAACACCAAGTTATTTTTCCTCCTTATGCCTCATCCTAGTAAGGAGCCTCATGTCTCTCCCTGTAATTGGGATCTCCACATCTCCAACAGAAATCATACTATGTGAAAAAAATACGAAAGGAAATCAACATCTTTTACCTCCTCTGTCGATTTGGAAAGAATTGATGAGGGCCTCTCATCATCTATTGTTGGTAGTTCGCTAACTGTCTTGGTGCATTCCCCAAATTCATTTCTAACATAACCAAGTCCTGCCTGATGGGGTAATTCTGCTACTTTGATGGGGTTGACAATGCCTTGGCCATTAACACCCAAGCCTTTTCCTTCATACCTCATTCTCTTCAACAATTTGGAGCCAATTCTTGTGGTATGATTTTCAAAAATAGCAAAATCATCATCATGACACATACATGAATTTAGAGAGCTACTTTTTACCTCACATGGGTCATGCTATAGCTTTTCCAAGGCCTCTTCCATTACTTGCAGCTGTCATAGCAAACTATGTTTCCCCTCTTTCTTGTCATGTAGAAGCATCTTCAACTCAGCATTCTCCGTTTGCAGATTTTGGTTGTTGTGATTCAGTTCTTTTAGGGCCTCTTCCATGGCTCGCAACTGAAGATGCAATCGCTCCTTTTCCTCTCCCTCTTTCTATAGAGTTTCATACATTTTTCCACTCTTTTGGAAATTTTGAGCATGGTCTCGTACATCACTTTTTCATCCTCTTTCGCTACACGTTCCATCGTTCACACTTGCAATTCACATCCATGCAAAGACCACTCGATCCAGGTCTAGGTGTGACAAAGGACCCTTCCAAGACCTTTTACTTTCATGATGTGTTAAATTGCATTTTTAAAAGAACATAGATGAATACATCTACATGCTATAAAGAAGAGGAAGATGACATTCATCAACACATGAAAACATAAGTCATTGATAACAAAGTTCATCCAAGACAGACTACTTCTCTGGGCCCCGATGTCAACATGGCGTAGGTCACTGCATTAAGTGCTATCAATAGTGGTGATGTACATAAGTGGTGATATCACTATCATACATGGAAAATTCCCTAACGCAGGAGTGGCTCAAAGAGATGTTTCGCTACAGGAAACTCTCTTTCAAAAAGGTACTCCTATCAGTATGACACAAACTCATGCATGATGAGCATCCTGCCAACATGGCATAAAAGGGATCTCAATGCAAACATACATGGCAACAACATGAGTATCTCATCAACATAACGACAAAGGGATCTCAAAGAAAACATGATTAATCATGACAACAAGTACATCCCATAGATGATTCCGTGTCACATCAAGCAGGAATCATGAAGCAAGTATGAAAACAAGATCCCACATCAAACATCAAATAAGGATATGGGTAGCACAATGCATAGAAAAATAAGTACAGGAATACATTGCATATACCTCACATCCAGGGGCCATCTGAAGAAAAGGATGTCAAGCTGTTAAATCTGTTCGGACCATCGATCTCACATCATCGAATCGCATGGAAATGACTGCTTGCACATGAATGCTGACACCTGCACTCCACTTAGAAAAGTGGTCGAGAAATGAAATGAGAAAATGGAAAATATGAATGCACCATCAGATTTGTGGCATCGAATAATGCAAAATTGGCTATCAAATTTCTGAATTCTGAGAAAGTAAAAATCTGGGGCTTTAGGAATCTTTTAGATCCCCCTTGATTCCTCAAAGATTCCCTCCTCCGGGTCCTCTGAAAATATGTTTTCAGATCAGGAAACTGACTACGCCATCAGTTTCATGTCGCTAAGAGGTGTAAGATCGACATAAAATTTTTCCAATTTGGACATTGCAAAAATTTCACCCTCCTGGAAATTTTCCTCAATCATGGTTCCACATGCATTAAAAATTAATTAAAAAAATGTGTCTCGATTTCCATTCCTGCTCCTAGTTCCTCCATGCCTATGCGCATGTGATTGCGTGTTGTTTTATGTGGTATGGGTTGCATTATATGAGGCCGCTGCGTGGGCGGGGCCGGCCCTCCCGCCGACCGTGGGTTCAACTCCCACTGGCCTCACTTAATACGACGAAATCTATTGTGTGGTGGTTTGGACCCCATATAACATTATGGTTACGCATGGATTGAGTAGGGTTTGGCGGGGTCATGGCCGCCAACCCACATTTGATATTTAATTGATGTGGTAAGGTTGGGCTGGTGGGGGTCATGGCCCGTCGGCCTTTTAATAATTAATTTTTGTAATATGGTTTTAGGGGTGGTAGGGGTGGTGGCCCACCACCACATTTATATATATATTTTTAATTTTTTTAAAATAGGGTATTTTTAAATTTTGTCTAACATAAGGGTTATTAGACAAATTAAAGAGGCAATAGTTTCGCCCACTTTTGAGATCTAGGTTTCATGCCCTGAGGTCGGTCGAATTGTAGGACACTTAAACCTGGCCCACAACCCAACATTGACCAGAACTTTGGATGGCTCATTCTCCCTCATAAGAGCTCAAATTTCCGAACCCTTCACACCACCGCGATCGTGATGACGAGATATATGCTCTAGTGCTAGTTTGAAAGAATTCTGATCATTTTGATTTTCGAGCTTCCATAAGCCCTCTTTGTCTTAGGTGTGTCTCTAGAGCCACCTGCATCAACCATCATAGTCATGGCCATCAATTATAATTCATTGTATTTCACTTTTTCGATATCACTAACTTCTTTTGTAAGCTTCTTTACATTTCCTCTTATCAAGTCTAGTACCTTGTTCTTTTCGAGGATTAGGTCAATCCTCTTCTTCTAAGATCTGAAGTTAGATGCTACTTCAAGTTTGTTCTCACCCTTGATTGATTTAGAAATATTCCTTGAATATAATATACTCCTTCCCTGAGATAGTACCTATGAATGGATCAAGTGCTTGAGACTTCCTTTTTCTTCCTTCTTCACGAAAGCTCTAATACCATGTTAGAAAATTATAAAGGTAGTAAATATTTTCTTCTTATTGATAATTACTTGTGATTTTTCTTATTATTACAATTCTTTATATCTTCTTTCTTTAGTTCATCAATCAAATACCAAAAGTAGCACCACATAAAACAATAACACCAGATGTAGGCACATGCCAGGGAAAAACCCCCTCGAGGAGAAAACCCAGTCAATATAACTATTCCTTTCAATAGTATTCTTTGAGACTCTTCACCCTAGACCAAGACTAGATATTCCCTCCGCACCAAGGCAACCTCCCAGAATTTCGACCTCTTTCCAACAACTTCTATTAGGCAGTAACTTACAACACCTCTATGCTACGAAGAAGCCAAGGCTCTCACAAAATCCCAAGCTCTTGATTCAAAGCCTAAATCTAGCCAAAATCTTGGCTCCCAAAAATCCCTATACATGAGTCATGAGGATGCATTTATAACAAGATGGGGTGACTCTTCAACTCCCCTTTGGGACTCTTGGACTTCCCTCATGACTCTTCAACTTCTTTACAAAATGACTCATTACATTACATTGTGATTCTTCACATTCCAATATTGACACTAGGAATTCCACTTACATATTAATTACAAAACAATAATATAATTTACACTCGTACCCATATAAGACAAAATTGGGTCGAGCCAACTAGATGACCTATTAAGACAAAAAATATCATGCTTGAGTTTGGAGAAAGTCTAGCTAAAAAAATTTCACTTGATGTTTCTTGACTACGTAGCAGTGCCAAGCATGGTACTACATGATGATATCCCAAAATTATGGGATGGTGTCTAGATGGAAGAGGACTCTAGCCTCCATGGCATCCAGGTAAACTGACTTGGAACTAGTTTTTGTTTCTTTCTTGAGTACGAGAAACATTGTGTTGATTTGGACAGGGCCACCAATGTACTTATGCATATTATGTTTGTTTACTTCAAGATCCTCCTTGATGGTTACATGTATCCATTGTTCCTGGTATTCATCTATCTCCTATCGGACCTAGTTTCTGCACTTGATTTTCGTGAGTGAAACAACTAGTGGGATCATGTGGAACTTGACCAAAGAGTCTAGGATGTTGTATAATAGTGTATACAAGGCCTGAATGTTACCAGTCAATGAAGCGAGTAATTTGTTGTTTTGTATCAGCATTCGAACAATTTCTTTCTCTAAATCTTCCTGTTTCTTTGTGCTGACGGTGTTGGACCCGCCAAAATCCAAGGGATCACCCAAGTATGAAGTTCCAATTAGACCTCACATCATTTAGTGTAGGAGTACCATATGGTATGATGGCCCAGTTTCCATTGTCTTAAGGATTTGCCTCAACTCTTGCTTGTCAGCACAGGAGAGTGGTTTGCTTTTTCTTTGAGAAGTGAGGTTCCATGCCTGGTGAGTGTAAGTGTCACTTGTCAAAGGTTCTTTCACTGTAGAGGGAGAGGGTGGGAGTGAGTCCCAAGTTGGTCGGGATGAAGTCCCAACTCAGCTAGGAACACACAACACAATAGGACATGCACTGCTTCTAGAGGAGCAGTCCATACGGATGCGACAGTCACAACATACAGGTAAGATAACACGTGCAACACTCAATGGATGAGTCCCAATGAGGGCAACAGTGGTTACAGCAACTTTCATGTGAAAGGTATGTCTGATGTCCGGGAGATTAGTCTACACGGCTGAGACAACGTTAACAACATATACAACACATTTCCACTAATAGAATATGTTACAACAAGTGAAATAGTTCAGATGTAGAACACAGGGTAAAGCAATATGCATTACAAGTGTTAAAGATTAGTCTTACAACAGATGCAATACATGTGTGAAAACGTGTTCGCCTGTTAGCAGGCTTCTAAATTAAGCGAAAGCTCCAAGACACATCGTTACACCATACATCACTAACCCCAAGTGCAGGGCATTGGAGCCACTGCTTACTCCTCAAAGAAAATATTACAGACTCTCTTGGATATGTGGGAGGAGTTGAGGTGAAAATGCCTTTGCATGTACAAATGAGGGGGTATTTATAGCCAAGGGTGAAACTGACCCTTGTGGCTATTCAACTACCCTCATGACCATTTGACTTCCATGATTTTTCGACCTACATGACTCTATGTTCAACAAGTGGGTCTCTTGGACTTCCATGTTACATCACATTGATTAACAACAGAGACCATAGTAGAGATGTGGGCGACATGACTCGACATGACAGTGCTGGTAAATTCATGTTGCTGCAGTAATGCATGTCGAGCTATAGTGTTGATGGGTGATGGATGTCTTCATGGTGTATGCCAACTTCACCTATGTATGGAGAAGTGTGTGGAGTCTTCGATGGTATTTGGTTCGCTTGATGAGGCTTTGGCATGGTGCTCCTTGCTTGCATGTTGGAAGGCTTGACAGGCTCATCTATTCGCGAAGGTGCACGTTCATCTGTTTTTCTAATGATGAGCACATTTCTTCAAATGTATCATTCGTTCATCTATTAGTGAGCCTATCCTTCTACATGTGCTCCTTTTGTTCATCCCAATCATCATCTTGCCATGTTTGTTGTTGTACCTGTACCTGAAGTCACTCATGACAAGATGACATCAAATCCAAAACCTCTTATTTTTCCATAACACATGATCATTTTGGATGTAAGTGACTAGGAGAGGCAACAAGGTTGTGAAGCGGGATGATGGCTCTGGGCACTACTGATGAAAATTGCGCAAGAGTCACTAAGTGATGGAGATGGAAATTCCAAGTCGACAGTGACTATTTGCAAGGTTTGGCTCGGTTGGAAGGAAAAATTGCATAAATTTTGGGAGGGACAGTCCGGGCTACAGGAAGGAAAGGTCTGTAGGATCTACGTAGTTTCTAGAATGAGAGGTCAAGAGGGGCTAGAAGGAAAAATTTACGTAATTTTCTGGAGGAACAAGTTGGGCTATAAGGAGGGTCAACATGCAGGGATTGTGTAGTTTTTGGGAGGAACTACCCAGGATACTGGCAACAGAAACTGCAAAATTCACAGAGGGAACTGGCAGTTGGCTGCTGGGTCACTAGCAACCAAAACTATGCAATTCCCAGAGGGAACTATCAGTTGGTTGCTCAGTCACTGGTAGCAGAAAATTCTTGGAGGGAACTCACTGTCTCCTGGTAGGAGCTACTAGCAGGGTAAACTGCACTGAGGGCGGGAGGCCAGCTTGCTTATCATCTTTGTGCAATTTTTGAGTTGAGCGGACTGTTGGGAAGAAGAAGGCCTGCTCATGAAAACTGCGCAATTTCTAAGATGATCTGTGGGTCGACTGTCAGGATGACTGACTAGGAAAACTATGTAATTTTCTAAGGGAGACAGGGATGGGCACTTGGTGTTTGTCTGGCCTATCTACACAATTTCCTCAGTCAGTTGAGCGAGTAAGGTCAGTGGCCTCTACTCAGTTTTTGATTGGAATCAATCCCGGGCTGACTGCCAGGTCTGACTGTTCGAGGGGGTAGTATGAGAGTTGATTGGATTTCTTGTGCGCAACGCATATTGAAAATACTAGCTTCGAACTTTTTTATTGTTCTGGTTGACATTCGATCGAGTCGATGGCAGGGTGATGGTCCAACTATCAGAGTAGAGTCTGGTCATCAAAACCTCATCAAAACTGCTAAGTGAGTGAATGATTGAAATATGCATAGGTGATCATAAAAACACACACTAACGTGACTCGACGATGAAACGACTCAAACCATCCATACACACATGTTCAACATGACTAATTGACGGTGTAAGTGACAAGCGCGACACTCATGATTTACCGTTCATTGATCAAGACAACGCTTGCATGATAGTGAATGTGACTGCATGTGTGAGTGCGATAGATGCTTACATATCGAACACAACAAGAAGATACAAAGCGAAAACTTTGAGCATAACCAGAAAATTGTCGCAAGCGTGACTTAGACAACAACATAGAGAAACTCGAATGAAATGAACAATCAAGGTGGATGCAAGGACTCACACAAGCTCATGGAGTGAACCCAAGTGTGTGTATTCATCAAGTGAAACTCCCAAGGGAGGCTCTGAAATTGGTGTAGCCAAAATTTTGGAGGGTGGTTGTAGCCACTACAACACTTGGCGACACAATGGTAGAACTCTAGCTTCTCTGTTTCGATTCGTTGCTAGCACACGACCTTAGTATTTCAGGGAGTATTGAATCATCGTGCAGGTTACTTCAACTTCCCCACTTACCCCATGGACATACATGGTTCACCCTTTTCCAACTCAGTCAAGCACAATCAAAAGTTCAGCTTAGATCTTAGTGTTTCGAATCTGGGAAGGGTAGTTTAGTTCGTGAGTTGAAGATTTTCAAAGTATAAGTTTTCATCTCTGGTGTTGCTCCACTGCTAGCAAGCCTAGACAATACCCCGACAGAGTCACACAGGAACACATATAATGATCCACTTCCAGTGATCCTGGTCAGTACCCCAATGGAGTTTTATGCTTCACCTCTCTGCGCAGGAAGCCTTTCTCTTCTTTCGCCTTTGTATTTTTTAAGAGGATTGTGCATAGCCACTCATTTTTCTTTTGGGCAAAAGAGGGATCCTGACTTATTGAGAGTAGAAGAGGTTTTTCCTTCAAAGAAGCATGTAAGACCTCTGACATAGGTTTGCTTGTTTAGATTTCCCCTTCTCTATTTCTACTAGCTGGATGAGCTTGAACACATAGAGCAGAAGGTTGAGTACAGGCTTGGGGCTTCCTAGTGTGGACATAGGTTCATAGTTGGACCAAAACTTCCCTTGCAGATGGTTCGTATTTTCCATCAAGACTTCATTGGCCGAAGGTTATAACCGAGCACAAAAAAGGTGGACACAAGACTGGCCAAGTGCTGCAGTATCATGAGTTTCCTCAAATTTCAGCCACATACTCTATTCAGAAGATAGAACATAGTAGTTGGAAACACCTATTTCTGAAAACAAAAATAGTAATATATAAAACAAAAAAAAAGAACGTGAACAAAAATAGTAAGAAGAATCAAACAAAGAAAAACAAAGATAATAAGCAAAGAAAACAAGATGAAAACAATAAGCAGCAAGCAGACTATGTACATGGCACGGGTACAGCTCGGCCTATTAGAGGTAATGCTTGAGATCTTGGCCATTGATAGGAAGGTTGTCAACCCTCCCATCAAGTGATTGTGAGTGATATGTGTTTGGGCCAAGCTTCTCGTAGACCAGTGCAAGTCCACCGCACTCCACTACCGGAACCTGGTGGCATTCCAAAATACCTTTAAGTGAAGACAACACCACTATTTCTGGTACTGCGTGCAATCTAGGCTTCAATGATGGCACGAGGTAGTTGTTTTTATTCTGGGAATGGTTCAAGTTTATGAATTCAATACATAAGCGGATTTTCCTATATTTTTTACGTGTGATATTTAAACTAGAAAACTAATTATGATGACAAACTTTGCAAGTAGTCCAATCACCCAAAATGTTAGTCAATGTTTTTTGTAAAAGGAGTGCATACAACATGTAATTGTTGCCTAGCCTTCGCTGCAATGGATTGTCTCCTCCTAAATCTAGAATCTCATATTGGATTTCTCATGTGTAGTGTGTACTTAGGTCATCATCTACCTGTGCAGACCCATCCCTATGTTGTTTGGTCAAGCGGTCAAAGATTTGTTGCTAAAGCAGTGTGTAGCTTGCACTGAGGTTGGCCATCTTTAGATCATGATAGGTTCCCTGGATGCTTTGTTCATCCGTAGCGGTGGTCCTTTATGTGTTCAGCATGATAGCCTCATACTCAGCATCGTTGTTTGTGCATTCAAACTTCAAACATCTCAAAATCATGTGTTTTCTGTTGTTTTGAATGACTGAGATACACTCGATCCTTGAGCCATCATGTGTTTCTGATTCGTCAAGACTCACAGCCCACAACTCATCTATACATGGACCGTTTGGCATGCTAGTATTACTACTACTACTGTTGCTACTACTACTACTACTATAAGAAAAATAAACTGTACAAGTTTCATTACCATCAGTTGGGCAAGGAAGGAGTCCCAACTGCATGTCTGATGAGGTTGGTATTGGCCATGCAAGATAACACTCCAATGTTGTTTCCAGGAGGCAATTGCCAAACATGAGTTCTGCGAAGGCCAATGGTTTGTTCTCTCCATTAAGGGGAGTGAAATTGTGTTTCATGTACCTCTCGGATAACACCCAAATTTGGTTGCATTTTCCCTTGTACGGAAGCCACATGTGAGACCAGTCAGTGGGAAAATATCCATCTAGCTTGTTGGACCAGTCTCTGTTGAGTAGCAGACCATATGCTTCCGGCATGTCCAAAACAACTATGTTGATGCATTGGTGGAGTCCATTGTCATGAGATAGTCGGATGATCACATCTCACAGTTCACCAATGGCTGGTACCGATGTTTGATCAAGTTGGATGATTCTTGCGGATGTTTTGCTCCATTGTGCATCGATCTTATTAGAAATGGAGAGTAGCATGACATTGGCTGTCGCGCCAGAATCAACCAAGAAGTTGTGAACATTGTAGTTAAAGACTTCGAATGAGAGTAGGAATGGAGGGAAACCAGAGTTTTCTTCTTCCATCCAAAGTGTATTGAGCATAGTGGATAGGGATTCGGGAGGTGTGCTTGCTCCCTTGCTAGTGGAGGTTTCGCTATCCATTGTTGTCTGTCCCATAGTGCGCAGTAGGATATCTCGCTAACTCTGGACTTTGGCTAACTCGAAAAAACTAATGTTCACTCTAGTTTTCTTCATGTCATCAGCTATGTTCTAGTCTAGAGGTGGTAGAATCACCGAGGTGTCCGGGGTGGAATGGATGTTCGTGTTGTCTGACGGAGTGTTTCATAACTTGCTACTCATGAATGTACTCTTATCTACCACTATCTTCCCAGACTTGCTTCATGTTTGTTGATTTGAGGTGGCTGGTGGATCAACCTTCTTTATCAACAGTCTCACCTTCTCTTGCATCTCCCTAAGTGTAGGGGGAGCCCCTTTACTCCTAAGATTGTAACGATTATTTTTCTTTTGGGTCTACTTCTCGGTGTTTGTCTTTGAGATTACTTGCGATCATTGATATGCATTCACCATATGCCAAGAACTTGGTGTTTCATCAGGTGCAACCTCTTCATCATCATCAGTGTTTTCTGGTTTCTCCTGCATATTTCCTTCCGCATCGAGTGTATGACTACAGATAGAGTTAATGACTCCCTTCCAATCCAAACAAGAGTTCTCGGGGTGATACTCTTCATGGAAGGAACAAAACTTAGGATCTGCGCACTAATAGAGTTGGAACCCAGGATTCTGCGTAGTTTTTTAAGCGAACCGGTTTTTTCTTGATGATCTGGTTGATGAATTGTTCACCTATCTTTATTTTGGCAGATGACTGCTTGCAAATGTGTTTGTTTTTCATTGCTTGAGCTCGTACATTTCCATCGTCAAGTTCTTGATAAGATGAGTGAGGGTCTCAATATTGGTTGCTTCCCTATCTCTACCCTTTCTCATCATTTCTTGGGGCTTCCTGCTCGCATCCTTGGAGTCCTTTGTTGATTCGTCATCCTTGATGACTTCGATTGCGTGCAAGTCTTTTTCAACAACAATAGCCTCTTCACAACTTTCCAGGAAAGTTTGTTTCATAGATCTCTTAATGAACTGCACAATGTTGGTTGGCAGTGTGGACGTGTAATAGTTGTCAATGATGGAGTCATGAGGTTTAGTGTCCATTGCAAATATGTTCAAAATAGGCATAAACCTCTGATTGAAATATTTCACTTTCTCTTTTCCCTCCATCTTGAGGCTTCCCAATTCTTTGAGTAGCATGTCTTGGGTCCTGTCATCAACAAACTTTCAAGGAACATAATTTTGAAAGCACCCCAGTTCTATATCGAGTTGGGCGGAATGTTGTGATACCAAGCAGCTACGCAGTTGTCCAAGGTACATGGGAACAATCTACATGCTACGTCGTCATAACGTATCTCAAAGGTCTACACTTATGGGTAGAAGTTGCCTAAGAGGTCTTCTGCCTTCACCATGCTACCGGGGTTGAACTTGATGTTCATTTTCTCCACTCTCTTTATCATCTTGTGTAAAATAGTCAGGAGAGCCAATGGTCCCTGATTCATCCATTCAAGATTTGGGTCAACCATCTCTTCTTCTTCATCATCCTCTTCCTCTCCTTCGGAGTCTGATGGTTTCGACTTCGAGTCTATTGGTTCGTCTCTGCCTCCACCTCCTTCATTGCCTTCCACTCCACCTCCTATACCAAAGTTCGATCCCAAGATTAAAAGAGTGCCTTGTTCACCTTGCCAAAATATTAGAGGTTCCTCTCCATATTCAATAGCTTCTTCTAGACGTTCAAGCATGGCAAGGACTGCTTCTTCCACCAATGATACAACAACTCCTGTGGGAGTGACCTTTGGCTTCCTTGTTATGCTTCTTAACCTGCAAATGATACCCAAATACAGAATATGCGAAGAAAAGAGACCGATAACACAGAATACGCGAAGAAAAGATATCCAGAACACAGAATAGCGAAGACTTTATTATTCAGAGAGTAATGTTCCCTTGCCTCTTCGAGGGGGCAACCTCCAATAGAGCAGAGCTCGATTACAAAAATAAGACACGATGCTCCTCGCAGGGAGTTACTATCCTTTATATATGACTCCTACAAGTAATACCACGGGTCAATACCGCTTATTACTAATACACCTACTCGACCCATTTGCAACTAACTGTGGTTCCTTTATTAATTGCGGATTAACCACTTACAATTATTAATATGGGCTTTATTGACTCTTAACTATGACGTGGTCCCATTACATAGATAAGGGGGTTAGGGTGGGACCCTAACATGCCCACCCCCTTAAGACTAGCCTTGTCCTCAAGGCTGAAAATGTGGAAACTGTTGCAGAATAGTGGCTGGCTCCCAAGTTGCATCTTCTGGAGAGGTGTATTTCCATTTGACTAGGACTTCCTTGATCATGTGGCCGCGCAGTTGCTTGACTCTTGTGTCGAGGACCTGTTCCGGTTGAAGCCAGATGGATCCTTCTTCGTCCAATTCCGGTAGATCCGTCTGAATTCTGCAATTATTCCCAATCACTTTCTTGAGGCATGAAACATGAAAAACTGGATGGATTTTTGCAGTAGGTGGCAGATCCAACTTGTAGGCCACTTCTCCAATGCGTTGAAGTAATTGATATGGTCCGTAGAATTTGGGAGAGAGTTTCTGACATCCTTTGTCTTTGAGTGATGTTTGCTTATATGGTTGGAGCCGTAAAAAGACCTGATCAACTTCTTGAAATTGGCGCTCTGAGCGATGCTGGTCTACCTGTTGCTTCATGCAGTTCTGAGCTTGGTGAAGATTCTCGCGAAGATGGGCGAGCATAGTTGCACAGTGTTGTAGGAGTTGATCCACTGCTTGGACTTTTGA
>APFE031325045.1:82428-98988 GCA_000404065.3 Pinus taeda | reverse complement strand
TTCTTTCACTGTAGAGGGAGAGGGTGGGAGTGAATCCCAAGTCGGTTGGGATGAAGTCCTAACTTGGCTAAGAACACACAACACAACATGACATGCATTGCTTCTGGAGGAGCAATCCACATGGATGCAATAGTCACAACATACAGGGTAAGATAACATGTGTAACACTCAACAGATGAGTCTGAATGAGTGCAACGGTTGTCACAACAAGTTTCATGTGAAAGTTTTGTTTGATGTCTGGGAAAGTACTCTACATGGGCGAGAGAGAATTAACATCATATACAACACATTTCCATTAATAGATTATGTATTACAACAAGTGAAATAGTTCAGACGTAGAACACGGGTTAAAGCAACGTGCATTACAAGTGTTAAACATTAGTCTTACAACAGATGTAATACATGTGTGAAAACGTGTTGGCCTATTAGCAGACTTCTAAATTAAGTGAAATTTCCAAGACACATTATTACACCATACATTACTAACCATGAGTGCAGGGCATTGGAGCCACTACTTATTCCTCAAAGAAACGATTACAGACTCTCTTGGCTATGTGGGAGGAGCTGAGGTGAAAAGTCCTTTTCGTGTACAAATGAGGGGGGATTTATAGCCAAGGGTGAACCTGACCATTGTGGCTATTCTACTACCCTCATGACCTTTTGACTTCCATGACTTTTCGACTTACATGACTCTATGTTCAACAAGTGGGTCTCTTGGACTTCCATGTTACATCACATTGATTGACAACATAGCCCATATTAGAGATGTGGGTGACATGACTCGACATGACAATGCTAGTACATTAGTGTTGCTGCTGGAATGCATGTCGAGCTATAGTTTTGCTTGGTGATGGATGTCTTCATGGTGTATCACATCTTCACCTCTACATGGCGAAGTGCACAGAGTCTTCGATGGTCTTTTGTTCGCTTGATGAATCTTTGGCATGCTGCTCCTTGCTTGCATGTTGGAAGGCTTAACAAGCTCATTTGTTCGCGAAGGTGCACATTCGTCCGTTCGTTCATTGGTGAGCACATCCCTCTGCATGCATCATTAGTTCATCTATTGGTGAACCTGCATGATCTAAAAATGGGGCACTTAGGCTTCTTGTCTAACTTACAAAAACTTCTCCCACTTCAAATCTTTAAATATTCCCAAGTCTTATTGATTAATCAATGCGGAATTAAAAAGTGCTTGACATTAAGGTGTATGATTATGTTTATTGTTGACTATTTATGTGCTTTAAAATATGTTGTTATGCTGATATGTAAATACATACAATAATAACTAATGTAGTAATAAACAAAGGACACAGAGCAAAAATTTAATATGGAGTTCACCCAAAAATCTTGGGCTACGTCTCCTTGAGCTCTAGTCAACCCAATTAGGCTCTCTGGGATTATGGAAAAGTCATTTTTACAATCTCTTGGCTCAACTCCATTGTTTTACACAGAAATAATGGGTTTTGACACCATTTGATCCCTGGCTCTTGAAGCTCTTGGCTCTAGCTCTGGCTCTTCAGCTCTGGCTCTGGCTCTTGGCACTGGCTCTTGGCTCTAGCTTCTTTGGCTCTCTGTCAGTTTACATCTCTCTAGCTTTTCACTTGACCTCCAACTAACTCCCTCAACTGCTCTTTGCGTATTAGCTTTTTCTTTCTGCTCTGCTTGTTTTTTGCTGCTGCCTTTTTGCGCTACTCTCTCTTGCCTTAGCTTCCTACTTTGGCTTCACTTTCTGCGCTCCTGTCTCAGCAATTCCTATGCTCGGTTTCAGCAAAAAATCTAACAACAACCTTCTGTCTCTGACATTCATGGCTTTTAAGCCAATTAGCACTGCTTGATCGTTTCTCTTCTCGGGCTCACTGGCTCCCGGCCTCTGTCCACTCGAATCCCCTTCTGAGCATTAGCAATCATTACTAAACACTTTCAGGGATGGTGGCCACTTGTGTTGTAACGGAAGGGACCATCGAGCCTTTGGAATCCCCAAGAATAGTGTTCTCTGTTTACATAGAGAAATATGCTAAAACACAGGAAAAATGCGTCAAAACATTGTTCATCGGACCTCAAATATCCATAGATCCGCCCTATACTTCTATCGGGTCCACCTTTTAATCACTGTCGCAAGTCGCAACTGCCCTGTTTCATCATTTCCCTTTGTATTTAAAAAATACATTGAAACATTGAAAAATCCCGAAAAATGGCTTTTAGACGGACTTGAAATATTATATATTTGCATTTATAAACCCTTTCCGGTCTGGTTTCATTGCATTGCACACACACAACACATATAATATATATAGATATAGATATAGCTCTCTCTGTTGTACTACTCCGACGCGATATTACGATGTGATTTATCACAATCGCATATCGCGCATACTTGGGGTTCTGTGCATATGGAATGGCCTTTGCCGATGCCGATTCGCCAATTTTAGCGATTGCAACGTCTCTCATCTCGAGGGTCCTACCTTAAGCCCCATGCTATCAACCGATGTTGATCTACAGATTTCGGCGATCGCAGTATCGCACGGCCTGATCCCTATGTTATATCACATGTGCCTTCATCCGACTCGATTTGTTGGGGATCAGAAATCAGGGGTGCTTCCCCTTTTCACTTAAATATGCTCTTTCGCCCTGATCCAATGCGATTTTCCTTTTGAAGGGTTTTTTTTCCATTTTTAAAGGATTTGGCCTCTTTTTCTAAGGAACAAAGGGCATCTTCTTTAAGTGATAACTTCTACATCCTAAGTCCATTTTTGCCCATTCAAGTTGCAAAAGATTCAGAATGAGACGATCTCTGCAATGGGGCTAGTTCCAAGAACTTCCTTGGACTTTAATTTTTCCTCTGTGAGGAACACCTTGACTTAGGAATCTATCCAAAATCCATTTTGGATCACGCCTTCCCACTAAAAGAAATTTTGGTCTCCAAAAGTCTAATATACTGATCAAAATAGTAAACGAGAGTGACTCACCCTCTTTTTTTCAACCTCCTTACACTTGCCTTGCATAGTTCCTTTAACCAAAGTTTCTGACCACTTCCCTTCTAGATGGGTTGGTCTTCCTAGGAAGAGTTGCCTTCTTCTTTGCCTTTCTGCAACTCCTACTTAGATGGTCACAAAAGGTAGTTTGAACTCTCTTCCTTGATCATGGATCCAAGGTGGCTCAAACAAATGTGAAGTACACCTGCTTCACAAAAACTTTCCTTTGTACCTATTTGACAAGATGTTCAAATACAAGGAAAACATCAACATCCCTATGTTCATGCATCTCATGCTCATGCATGCATTTCATCCTTCAACTTTCACTTAAGCACACTATACTTTTGAAGCTAAAATGAAACATAATGTTGCAGTAACAAAGTGAGTCGCCCACTCAATCTTTTCCATTCACCATCTTGGTAGAAACTTGCAACTTGCATCTCATCATCAAAGAAATGCAAATAGATGCATCAATAGACATGCATCCTTAATTGGAAAAGAACTCTAACCATTTCTTACCAATCCAGTTCAAGGGTCCTTCCTTTGTCTTCACATCAACATCAACATGTGAATCATTCTGAAGCACATCATCCATGGAAACTTCATTTCCATTTCTTCCATCTTCCCTTTCCACTTTCTTCAGCTTTTGTGGAAGCATTATTGGATTAAAAGTCCAACACCTTTCAACAAGAAGCCCTTGCTTATGGAAGTAAGTGCACTGCATGTGCATCCTCTTGACAACATGATTTTCCTTTTCCAATGGACCTTTGGCTCTCTTCTTATTTTCCTTCAAAAGTTTCCTGTATGTGGCCATTCTCTTCCAACATCTAGAAACATGGTGGTTATCCAAACCGCAAAAGGAACATGCAATTCTTTTCCTATGCTTATGTGGAAATTTTCCATGCTTTGCAAAATCAAAATGAATATGATTAGAACTAGATTTATACCTACCTCTTTCACCTTTATTGCCTTCAAAGGAGGTAAACCAAATGAAGAAGTGGCTCCCTTTGGAACACCATCAATCTCTTTAAGGCTGTTAGAGTTTTCACAACTCTCTGGTTCAAGTGTGTTCTTCTGAACACCTGCATCATGCAAGTGATGTTTCAAGCTATTGCATTTCTCCTGAACACAATCTTCACACTTTGCAATGCAACTCTTTTTTGGAGCTGTTTCAATGACCTTCATGGCAGCTTTGGGACTCTCTAAATAAGACTGTCCATAGCCAAGACCCAAATACTTAGGCCTTTCCTCAACCATTATTGGTTCAAGAATACCTTGTGCATGCTTTCCCAAGCCCTTTCCTTCATTGCCCATCTGGGACATTAGCTTGGAACATATGCCTCTAGTATGTTTTTCAAAAGAACCAATACAAGCATTCTTAGAAGAATTTGAAGACAAACTGGAACGGTTTACCTCTTCTTCAAGTTGATACTTGATTAAGGCTTCTTGGGCAACAAAGAGCTGTGACTCCAACTCATGCATCCTCTTCAGGTTCATATTTTCAATATGAAGTTGCCTCTCCATTTCCTGCAATTTGTTAGAAAGCATCTGCTTCTCTTCCTCCACAGAATTCCACTGCTCTCTAAGTATGTCACTCTTCCATCCATCCTCATACATTTCTCTCACCTTTCCCATCATAATGAACAAATCTTGATTTATGTCTTCATTAAAGAGTCTTGTGATGCAAGAGGAATTCGAAGATACACTTGTAGAAGTTGTCATTATTCCAATGAACAAAGAACTTCAAACAAGATTAATAAAGAGCTTATTTCAGCAACCTTTTCCAACAAACCTCTTGTGCTCCAAGGATTGCCTTGAGGTCCTTTGGGATAGAAGAATTCCTTCAGCCCTTCTTCCTATTTGTCCTTCCTAGACAGAGCTATCAGTAGCTTTCCCTTCACTTCTGCAAACTCAAAAAATAGTCAGTCTGAAAACAAGCATACAATCAGCCTCTTGTTGTTCAAACACCTTTCAGACAAGAAGCCTTTGCTTTGTCAATCAAGCATTCTATATAACCTTCTTTGAAGGTGGGGGTTAACCAATCTTAAGCTCTAATACCACTTGATCTAAAAATAGGGCACTTAGGCTTCTTGTCTAACTTACAAGAACCTCTCCCACTTCCAAAGCTTTAAATATTCCCAAGTCTTATTGATTTACCAATGCAGAATTAAAAAGTGCTTGACATTAAGGTGTATGCTTATGTTTATTGTTGATTGTTTATGTGCTTTAAAATCTATTGTTATGCTGATATGAAAATACATACAATAATAACTAATGCATCAATAAAAAAAAGACACAGAACAACAATTTAATATGCATTTCACCCAAAAATCTTGGGCTACGTCTCCTTGAGCTCTAGTCAACTCAACTAGGCTCTCTGGGATTATGGAAAAGTCCTTTTTACAATCTCTTAGCTCAACTCCACTGTTTTACACAAAAATAATCGGTCTTGACACCATTTGATCCATTTTAGGGATGGTGGCCAGCTGTGCTGTAATGAAAGGGATAATCAAACCTTTGGAATCCCTAAGAATAGTGTTCTTTGTTTACACAGAGAAATACGGTAAAACACAGGAAAAATCCACCAAAACATTGTTCATTGGACCTCAGATATCCATAGATCCGCCCTATACTTCTATCAAGTCTACCTTTTAATCAGTGTCACAAGTCGCAACTGCCCTATTTCATGGCTTCCCCTTGTATTTATAAAGTACATTAAAACATTGAAAAATCCTGTAAAATGGCTTTTAGGTGGACTTGAAATATTATATATTTGCATTTATAAACCCTTTCAGGTCCGGTTTCATCGCATTGCACATATATATGTAGCCCGCTCCGTTGTACTGCTCTGACGTGATATTGTGATGCGATTTATCGCAATCTCATATCACGCATACCTGGGGTTCTGTGCATATGGGGCATTTACCGGCGCCGATTCGCCGATTTTGTCGATCACAACGTCGTTCAGCCCAGGGGTCCCGCCCTAAGCCCCATGCTATCAGCCGATGTCGATCCACCAATTTTGGCGATCACAGTATCACACAACCCAGTCCCTATGTTATATCGTGTGTGTCATCCTCTAATTTGAATTGGATCCTAAAACACTCTCTAAGTTTTCATGACTGTTTCAAATATGCCAAAAGATTCAAGTCTTAGAAAAAGCAAAGCTATCAAAAGGAATCCTCATAACAGTGGCAGTATGGCCAAAGCGGAGCAACGAGGACCCTCGGTCGAGTGCACAGACCGTTGGCCCATGATAACATGTGCTAGTGCAAACTAGCAAAATCGGAGGCTAAATCAAGAAACGGGGGTGGTTTCTGATACGCGATTAGCACTAATCGCATATCGCAGGGCATCCCCCTCAGTAAAGGAAATCCACGAAGCGCCCAAAACCAAATCACTATAAAATTCGGAAAAGTAATGCATTCCACAAATCGGAAGGATATCAGAAGGCCTCAAGGTGGTAAGCAATTTTGACTGAGTTCCACCCGATGCCACACATCGAGTGACACGTGTCCGGCAGATGAGAGAGAAAACCGCTTGTATCGGATGGGTAAACATCGTGCAACTTGTCCACCCGATATAAAGGATGACAGTAGGATCTGGGGAGCCTAAATCAATGGTGGAGATGCCTCCCAATGACTGACTGGATTTTACAAGTCAAAAAGCAAGATGACAGGGGATTTGAAGTCTGACATGGATGATGAGTTGGCAAACGATTCATGATTCATGGGCGATATTGAAGCAAACGGAATTCACAACCATTCAAAAATGATTCAAGGAATCTGACACCCAGTTCGTTGGGAAACAGGTGGCCACCTCCCTACTAGGCATTACCCAGAGATGATGACGCAGAGCAGAGGAATTCGAGCAGATAGAGGTAAGGAAACCAAAATGCTGGGAAGCAGAAACGAACGGTCAAAAGAACATATTGGCTTTAAAGCCATGACCTAATAGAAGCAAAAAATAACAACAACATAAGAGGGTAGATAGCTAGGAGCAGAAAACAGAGAGTAGAAGCCGAGTTGACCTGAAGGCAGCATCGAGCCAGATAGAGCCAGAGAGAGTCATAGAGTTTGTGTACTCCATAGAAGGCTTGAAAGGTTAAAGGAAACTCCTCGGCATAGGCCTGTCATACTACTGTGACCATTAGAGGTCGAATTTTAGTAATGAGAGTCTGTGCACTCCATTCCTATTGACTTTTATCTATTTAGTGAGACTTGGATTGAGTTCATCGTTATAAAAACCCTACTTAAAAACGTAATAGAGATGCCACCACTAAGATCCGGACCAGGAGACGTAGCCCAGGAGCATTGGGTGAACTCCTTATTAAACTTGTTGTCTTACATGTTTTCCTATTATGTTTCTCTCTAACTACCTCAATGTCTATGTATTTTCAACCTTATCGATCCATTGCATAAAGTAACATAGGCACATCCATGCACATGAGTCTGTAATACCTTTAATTCTTTGTCTTGGATAAATTCTAGATCAAGTGGTATCAGAGCTCTACAGTACTAAGGTTAGACAAGCTTGTGCGGGTTATTGTTGTTGAATGCTAACTAGATCAAAGTTTAAATTAGGAGAAGGAGAGTTGGCTGAAACTAACCCAGAAATTTGAAGAGTGTATTCTAATAGGAAAATGTCAGAAGAAAATCCCTTGGAATCAGACCCCCAGTTCATGGATATTTTTATGACCATGAGATCCATGCTGGAGGAAATGTATAGGGAATTTAAGAAAAATAGAGATGAAGATTCATCAAACTCCAAACAAGACAAAGGAGTAGAAGAATCTCTCCTCCATGACCACTCTAAAGGCAAAGGGAAAGAAGAAAAATTTCTCACACCTCCTAATAGCCCTAAAAATAATAAAAAAAGACATCTTTGATTAAATTAGATGTTAAATTTGATTTACCAATATATGATGGAGAGTTGAATGCAGAGAAGCTAGATAATCGGATCAGACAGATTGATGTTTATTGTAGAGTGCAAAGCATTGACTCAGACAAGAGTAAGATTTAGCTGGCCAGCCTACGCCTTGGAGGCACTGCCTTGATATGGTAGGAAGGCAAGACAGAAGCTGACATGAAGAAACATGGTAAGATTCTTTCTGTCTAGAGTGAATTTGTTTCTCCAATTAAATAGCAATTCTATCCACTAGCCTACATGCAACAAGCCATGATGAGCTGGAAAACTCTTCAACAACTAAAAGGGAAAAGTGTACAAGGTTACACCCAAGAATTTAGGAAAAGAGCTTAGATTCTAGGAATTTCTTTAGACTCAACTGAGACTCTATTGAAGAATATAGGTGGTCTACACAGCTACATGAGGCGCATTATCCTCATGTTTAATCCCACTAGCATAGATGAGGTATTCGTTCAGGCTACGAATCTAGAGGCTAGAGGTAAGAACGGGAATCCAGAAATTGGGGGATCATCCAAACCCACTGCAAGCAAAAATAACTAGAAAAGAAAATAGAAATGGAAAGAGAGGAAGACAAACACTGTACAGAGAAGAAAGTCTTCATGCACTCACTGTAAGAAGGATGGGCATGATGATGAGCACTGTTGGGTTTTACATCTGGAGCTAAAACCTAAGAAGTTTGAGGGCAAGAAGAAGAAGATTGTTGCAGCTATTCAAAAGGATTTGGGGTCAGACTCAAGAGATGAAGCAACAATCGCAGCCATAGGTATAAAAGGTAAAAATTCTTAAGCATCTACTAGTAATTCTGCACAGTCTACTAATAATGAAGAAAATGAGAGAAAAAGACATGAGCGTTTTCATATTCGAGTTATTTCCAATCATCAAAAGATTGATACTTTGTTTGATAGTGGCTCACAAGTAAATTTAATTTCTGAAGCAATTATAAAGAAATTGGGATTAACCATATCCATTAGGTTGGTTATGTGATAAAGAAAATCTACAAGTGACTAGACAATGTAAACTTAAGTTTTCCTTTGGGTTAGCATTTGTAGATGAGGTTGAGTTAGATATAGTTCCTTTGGATATATGTGGAATTGTTTTAGGAAGTCCTTACTTGTATAATAGAAAAGTTATTTTCTATAGAGCTGAGAACAAGTATCTACTCGTTAAAGATGGAATCGAATATAGTGTAAGAGCTCATAAGCTCAAGAATAATTATACACTCATAAACTCAGGGCAGATGAAACGAACTGTAAATTCATGCAAATAATTTTTACTCATGGTTATAAAGGAAAAGAAACCTGATAAAACCAATGTATTTGAGGGCGTGATGCTAAACAGCAAGCTGATTTAGAAAAAGTTTTTTCAAAATATGATATATTGTTTCAAGAACCTAATGGTCTGCCACCCAAAAAGGAAATAGTGCATGATATTAATTTGCAGCAAGATGCTCCATTTCCTAACATCGGAATGTATAGGTTTTCCGCTTTAGAGAATGTATAAATCAAGAAGTAGGTACAGGAGCTTCTCGAGAAGGGGTTCATTAGAACTAGCACATCACAATGTGGGTCTCCAATTGTTTTGGTGAAAAAGAAAGATGGCTCATGGAGAATGTGCATTGATTACCGAGCACTAAATAAGATAACGATAAAAAATCGTTATCCCCTTCCTCGCATAGATGATCTATTAGATCAGTTGAAAGAAGTTGTTTATTTTTCCAAGTTAGACTTGCATAGTGGCTATCATCAAGTAAGAGTTGTAGAGCAAGATGCATGGAAGACTGCTTTCAAAACAAAGCAGGGATTGTATGAGTGGTTGGTTATGCCTTTCGGCTTAACTAATGCTCCTGCTAATTTCATGAGAGTAATGAATGATGTACTCAAACATTTTCTTGATTATTTTGTTATTCTATATCTAGATGACATTCTTATATTTAGCAAAATGTGGGAAGAACATTTAAAGCATGTTAAGAAGACTCTAGATGTTTTTAAAAGAGAAAATCTTTATGTTAAACTCTCAAAATGTGAATTTGGCAAAACATGTTTGAATTATTTGGGACATATAGTAGGGGGTGGTTAATTGAATATAGATCCCTCTAAGGTTGCAGTCATTATAAACTGGCCTAAACCCAAATCTGCTACAGAAGTTGGAAGCTTCTTAGGAGCAGCACAATATTGGAGAAAGTTTATTTCTAACTTTTCCTTAAATGCAGCTCCCTTATATGCTTTAACAGGATTGAACAAGGTGTTTCAGTGGGGAGGAAAACAGCAGAAAGCCTTCAACACCTTGAAAGAAAAGATTAGTACAACACTAGTACTAGCACTGCCTGATCTTCAAAGACCATTTGAGATTGAAACAGATGCCAGTGACTATGCCATTGGAGCAGTGTTGATGTAGCACGGTAAACCCATATGTTATCATTATGAGACATTTAATTATGCAGTAATTAACTATCCCACATATGATAAAGACTTGTATGCATCAGTACAGAGTGTGAAAAAGTGGAAACATTACTTAATGGGAAAAGAGACAGTTATACATACTGATCATCAAGCACTTCAATATCTACACTCCCAAACTAAGTTGCAACAATCAAGACAGTATAGATGGATGGGTTTTCTACAACACTTTCATATAGTCACTAGATATAAAAATGGCATACACAATAAAGATGTAGATATGTTGTCCAGACCAAGTATAAATGCATATACTATACTTAAGCATAATTTAGTATCGCATGAGAACTACATTGAACAATATGCTCAAGATATAGATTTTAAAGATGTATATGCAACTTTAAGTCAAGGAAAACGAGTAGAAGAACTGGATTATCATGTTAAAGACAAACTCTTGTATCATTATAGAAAGCTATGCATTCCACAAACTGAAAGAGTAAAGATAATTCAAGAAGCACACATTTCTCTAATATTAGGTCACTTTGAGGTAAGTAAAACAATTGCACAGCTGCAAACATTTTGTTATTGGCCAAAAATGAACGAGACGGTTTCTAAATATGTAAGAGGGTGTACCATGTGTGCTAAAAGCAAGCCCAGCAATAGAAAACTAGGTTTGTACACTCCACTACCAGTTCCTTATCATCCTTAGGAAAGTGTTTCCATGGACTTTGTCGGAGGACTGCCTAAATCTAGGAAAGGTCATGACTATTTATATGTTGTTGTGGATAGGTTCAGCAAAATGTGTATTTTAATACATTGTAACAAAAATACTACAGCTGAACAAACTGCAAAGTTGTTCTTACAGCATGTCTGGGTCCATTTTGGATTACCCACTTCCATAATATCTGATTGAGATAGCTGATTTGTTGGGAAATTTTGGTTAAGTTTGTGGGAATTGATGGACACCAGGCTGAAGAAGAGCACAACTTTTCATCCGTAAACAGACAGCCAAACAAAAGTGGTCAACAGGATAGTGATCCAATTGCTTAGAGGCTATTGCAGCAAGCATCCTAAACTTTGGGATGAACATTTATGTTATGTGCAGCATGCTTACAACCAAGCTAAACATTCTCCTACACAGAGATCTCCTTTCGAGACCTGTTTTGGTTTCACACCAAGGTCTCCCTTGGATTTTGTCTTTGGTAAAGACATAGTAGTTGACGGACACAGTGATGTGGACAAGGCCAACCAATTTCATTGAACAAATCCAAGAGATTCACCGGCAGCACATGAATAGTTGGAAAAGAGCAAAAAGCCAAGTACAGGGCAAGGCATGACAAGCATCGGATGAAGCATAGTTCCCAAGTTGGTGATCAAGTCTAGCTGTATATCAGCAAAGACAGAATGCAAGGTGAAGGTAAGAAGCTGAAGCCAATAAGGTATGTACCTTTCAAGATACTTGAGAAAATTGGTGAGAATGCTTTTTGCCTTGATCTACCAGCTTACATGCACATCGACTCAGTCGTTAATGCAGATAGCTTGAGACTATTTGAACCTTCATTAATCGAAGATCCCGAAGAGTAGAGTTAATTACCTTCTATTGATGATCTGTTGCCTGAATATCTTAATGAATTGCAGAAAGATATAGCTCTAGACAGGAAGCTAAGAACTATGCGTAGAGGGGATGTTGAATACCTCAGGATTGGACTCAAAGGTTCAAAGCCAAGCAGTGCGAAATGGATAGAAATTGTGCAAGTGGGGAAACAATACCTTCACTTGATTAATTCTTAAAAGAAAAACCAACTTTTGGTGGTCCAAAAGTTTTTTCAGTGGAAAGGCCATGATCCGAATTGGATCCTAAAACACTCTCTAAGTTTTCATGATTGTTTCAAATTATGCCAAAATATTCAAGTCTTAGAAAAATCAAAGCTATCAGAAGGAATCCTCGTAACAGTGGCAGTATGGCTAGAGCGGAGCAACAAGGAACCTTGGCCGAGTGCGTAGACCGTTGGCCCATGGTAACGCACGCTGGCTCAAACTGGCAAAACTGGAGGCTAAATCAAGAAACAGGGTGGTTTTTGATACGCGATTAGCGCTTTTAGCACTAATCGCGTATCACAAGGCATCCCCCTCAGTGAAGGAAAGCCCCAAAGCACCCGAACCTAAAATCACTATAAAATTCAGAAAAGGAACCCATTCGGTTCCGTAGCGTAGGATTCCACAAACCAACAGGATATCGGAAGGCCTCGAGGTGGTAAGTAGTTTTGACTGAGTCCCACCCGATGCCACACATCGAGTGACACACGTCCAGTAGATGAGAGAGAAAATCACCCACATCGGACGAGTAAACATCGTGCGACTTTTCTGCTCGATATAAAGGACGACCATAGGATTTGGGGGGGAAGATCAATGGCGAAGATGTGTCCTGATGAATGACCGGATTTGACAAGTCAGAAAGCAATATGACAGGGGATTTCAAGTCCGACATGGATGATGAGTTAGCAAACAATTCATGATTTGTGGGCAATCTTGAAGCAAACGGAATTAACGGCCATTCAAAAATGATTCAAGGAATCTGACACCCAGTTCATTGGGAAACAAGTGGTCACCTCCTTGCAAGGTGTTACCCAGTGATGATGAATTCAAGCGGACAGAGGTAAGGAAACTAGAAGGCTAGGAAGCAGAGGTGAACAGTCAAAAGAACAGACTGGCTTTAAAGCCATGACTTGACAGAAGCAAAAAAACAACAACACAAGAGGGCAAATAGCTAAGAGCAAAAGATAGAGAGTAGAAGTCGAGCTGACCTAAAGGCAGCATCGAGCCAGAGCCAAAGAGAGTCAGAGAGTCTGTGTACTCCATAGAAGGCTTGAGAGGTTCAAGCAAACTCCTCAGCATAGGCTTTTCATACTACTATGACCATCAGAGGTCGAATTTCAGTAAGGAGAGTTTGTGCACTCCATTCCTACTGACTTTTATCTGTTTAGTGAGACTCGAATTGAGCTCACTTTTCTAAAAACCCTACTTAAAAACATAATAGAGAGGCCACCACTGAGAGCTGGACCAAGAGACATAGCCCAGGAGCATTGGGTGAACTCCTTATTAAACTTGTTGTCTTACATGTTTTCATGTTATGTTTCTCTCTAACTGCCTCAGTGTCTATGTATTTTGCAACCTTATCAATCCATTGCATAAAGTAACAAAGGCACATCCATGCACATGAGTCTGTAATACCTTTAATTCTTTGTCCTGGATAAATTCCAGATCATCCTCTGACCTAATTTGTCAAGGATTGACAATCGGGGGTGCTTCCCCTTTTCACTTAAATCCATTATTTTTCCCTGGTCCAATGTGATTTTCCTTTTGAAGGGTTTTTTTCCATTTTTAAAGGATTTTGCCTCTTTTTCTAAGGAACAAAGGGCATCTTCTTTAAGTGATAACTTCTTGCATCCTAGTCCATTTTTTCCCACTCAAGTTGCAACAGATTTAGAATGATACGATCTCTGTAATGGGGCTAGTTCCAGGAACTTTCTTGGACTTTCATTTTTCCTCCGTGATGAACAACTTGACTTAGGAATCTATCCAAAATCTATTTTGGATCACTGCATGTGCTCCCTTCATTCATCCCATTCGTCAACTTGCCATGTTTGTTGGTGTACCTATACCTGCAGTCACTCATGACGAGACGACATCAAATCCAAAACCTCCTAGTCTACCATAACACATGATCATTTCTGAAGTAGGTGACTGAGAGAGGAAACAAGGTTGTGAAGTGGGATGATGGCTCTAGGCACTACTGATGAAAACTGTAAAAGAGTCACTAAGTGATGGATATGGATAGTCTAAGTCGACAGTGATTGTCTGCGAGGTTTGGATTGGCTGGAAGGTAACATTACACAAATTTTGGGAGGGACAATCCGGGCTACAGGAAGGCAAGGTAGGCAAGATCTGCGTAGTTTCTGGAATGAGTGGGCAACAAGGGCTGTAAGGCCAAATTTGTGCAATTTTATGGAGGAATAGGTCAGGTCGTAAGGAGGGTCAGTAGGTAGGGATTGCGTAATTTTTTGGAGGAACTGCTCAGGAGACTAGTAGCAGAAACTATGAAATTCCCAGAGGGAACTGGTAGTTGGCTGCTGGGGTCACTGGCAGCCAAAACTGTGTAATTTCCATAGAGAACTGGCATTTGGCTGCTCCATCAATGGCAACCTAAACTGCTCTTTATTAGAGGGAACTGGAAGTCTGCCGCTAGGAGCTTGTTACACTGAAATTTGTCACCATGACTATCTGCAGTTAATATGGCTCCGTCAATAGTCATATTATCCTCCTTGTCAAGCCTAATACCTCTGCTCTTCATGTCAAACTTCAAAAAGGAGAGAAAGTCACTAAAAACATGTTTATCTCTGGATACGCAGGTTCTCTCTACCTTGCCTGCGTGTACGCATCCAAAACTCATTGTACCTGCGTACTTGTACGCTCTGTAAGCCAAAGGATGGGTGCGTACCCCTGTAAAGGTCAAAAGGCATGAGTTTCATCTTAAAATGTTACTTGTGGTCACTTCTAGAGCCTTCTAGAAGAGTGTTTGACGTGTATTGAGCGCCTCCAGATGGTTCATGCATCCCTGTGATAGAGGAACTTATCCCATCAAGAGAGGAGCTACCCCATCCAAAAGAGGGAGTATCCCATTGATGTTGGAACTGAATAACTTCCTCTAGAACACTATAAATACAGGCTTTGGGCCAGAGGAGGGGAGGTTGAAAGCTGAACATTCCAAAGGGTAGATGCTGCTGGAATTAGGACTTCCATTGTTAACTTGTGAGGAGAGATTACCATCCTTTCTTGTTGCCATATTGGAAGTGGGTGAGCTTGTCAAAGTAGAGGAAATCTCTTGTTGGACCCTGGGAGGAGCTTGCACAACACCAAGGCTCAGGTTGTAATGGTTCCTTTTTTGTTTCCTTAATACAAATAAGTCCATTCTTTTCAATGATTTGTTGTTAATGAATTATTTCATGTACTCCTTGGTCTATGTGATGAATATGCTTTGTTTTATGAAATATTCAGGTGTTATGTAATCGTTTGCTTTGTTAGTGTATGCAGGTCTTAAAGTGAAGGAGGAGCTCATCTGGATCAGCAAGGCTGGACTGCTACAACAAGCGTTGGACCTAAGGTAAGATCGGAAAACACCTGATCTCTCATAGAATAATGTGTGTTTAGAGAAGGATTGCTCTTGTTTGGTTTGTTTGTCACTAGAGAGTCTTAGACTCCTAGGGAGGTTAGGTTTGTCCGCAAAAATAACTCTTCCGCATGACAAATTGGCGACTCCACTGGGGAATCCATTGATGTGTTTGATTTTTCCTTTGAGTATTACTTTAATCTGAAAAGAGTCTTGTTTCTTTTGTTTTTTGGTTGCTTGACTGTGTTTTTGGGTGGCTTAGCTTAGAGTCGAGTTAGAATTTAGTTTTTCTTCATTTTGTAGTAGTACGCACCCTCTGAGTTAGACACAGTGCGTACCTGTACGCATTGTATCTGTGTACACAGAGCGTGCACGCACCTGGTTAAACAGGCTGCCTGCGTACCCTGTTAAAATTGAGAAAATTTCCTTTTTCATCATTTTTTCCCTTTAGATTTTGTTTTTCTTAGTCTTTACTGCCCAGATCCACTGGTTGACTGTCAAAAATCTTCACCTGCACTTGTTCCATTAGTGTCGAAAGTTTTAGTGAAATTCATCGAGATTTTAGCCTGAGGGTTTCGATTTTTATTGGTCCTGTAGTGACTTTGGGTTTTGAAGTTGCGAAGCCTTAGATATCTCTGGTTTTGTCAGTCTTCTTAGGAGTCGGACCAGTCGTAAAGTCTACCCGAGTGAGCGACCTACCTTTGTGTTGCCTCTTTGCAAAATTTCGATATAGCTTGTTCATTTAAAGTTGTGAATTTCATTTTCAAAAAGAACAAAAGAGATTGAGTTTTTGTTTTGATTAGTTTGTGATTCTGCATAAACTAGTCCTTGGATTAATCATTGCCAAGTAAAACATCCCGGAATCATCCTAGTAAGCTTTTGCTTCTTAGATTAACTTGTTAGTGAAAGATTAGATAAATTTCCTTTGATTTGCTTTTTGAGTGATTTTTCATAGATTTTCATAGATCTTGAAATTGCTTTGATTAGATTAGTTTTACATGCTTTTATTAAATAGGGAAATATCAACGATCTCCTTTGCGAAGTTTGCTTTAGAGTAGCATTTGACGTTTTTGAAAGAGAAAGGAATTTTTTTGTGAAGTAA
>APFE031325045.1:46091-63378 GCA_000404065.3 Pinus taeda | reverse complement strand
AATTGGTCGTCTTATCTCCGTTTGATGCGCATGATAGCCCGTTGGAAAGATCTCTTCGAGGACTACGACGGAAAAGACGATTTTTAGTCACAAAAAATCGCTGGCGATAGATTTCCCAAAAAACGTCGTTTAGGGCCTCAAAACGGCTCCGGAAGTTTAGGACCCGAAAAACTGCTAAAAATAGTAAATTGTGCTATAATTAGGGAAACTGAAAAAAAACTGCACGAAGCAATAGAGGGGATCCAAGTCGAATTAGCGGGTGGCCACCAATATCCACCTGGATCAAGGATGGGTGCGTACCCCTGGAAAGGTCAAAAGGTGCGAGTTTCATCTTTAAAAAGTTACTTGTGGTCACTTCTAGAACCTTCTAGAAGAGTGTTTGACGTGTATTGAGCGCCTCCAAATGGTTCATGCATCCCTTGATAGAGGAACTTATCCCATCAAGAGAGGAGCTACCCCATCCAAAAGAGGGAGTATCCCATTGATGTTGGAACTGAATAACTTCCTCTAGAATACTATAAATACAGGCATTAGGCCAAAGGAGGGGAGGTTGAAAGCTGAACATTCCAAAGGGTAAATGCTGCTGGAATTAGGACTTCCATTGTTAACTTGTGAGGAGAGATTACCATCCTTTCTTGTTGCCATATTGGAAGTGGGTGAGCTTGTCAAAGTAGAGGAAATCTCTTGCTGGACCCTGGGAGGAGCTTGCACAACACCAAGGCTCAGGTTGTAATGGTTCTTTTTTGTTTCCTTAATACAAATAAGTCCATTCTTCTCAATGATTTGTTGTTAATGAATTATTTCATGTACTCCTTGGTCTATGTGATGAATATGCTTTGTTTTATGAAATATTCAGGTGTTATGTAATCGTTTGGCTGTTAGTGTATGCAGGTCTTAAAGTGAAGGAGGAGCTCATCTGGATCAGCAAGGCTGGACTGCTACAACAAGCGTTGGACTTGAGGTAGGATCGAAAAACACTTGGTTTCTCATAGAATAATGTATGTTTAGAGAAGGATTGCTCTTAATTGTCTTGTTTGTCACTAGAGAGTCTTAGACTCCTAGGGAGGTTAGATTTGTCCGCAAAAATAACTCTTTCTGCATGACAAAGCTACTGGCAGGGGAAACTACATTGAGGCCATGAGATCATCCTGCTGATCATATCTACGTAATTTCTGAGCTAAGCGAACTGTTGGGCAGCAGAAGGCCTACTCATGAAAACTACGCAATTTACGAGATGAGTTGTGGGTCGACTGTCGAGATGACTTATCGGGAAAACTGCGCAATTTTCTGATGGAGACAAGGACGGGAACTTGGTGTCTATCCAGCCTGTCTACAAAATGTCCTCAATCAACTGAGTGAGTAAGGTCAATGGCCTCTGCACAATTTTTTACGGGAGTTGGTCCCAGGTTGACTTTCGAGTCCGACTGTCTGGGGGGCTAGCATGAGAGTTGATTGGATTGCTTACGGGCAGTGCAGCCTGGAAATACTAGCTTGGAGCTTCTGCATTTTTCTGGTTGACAGCTGATCAAGTCGATGGCAGGGTGATGGTATGAATTTCATAGGAGAGTCTAGTCATCGGAACCTCAGCAAAATGACTAAGTCTGTGAAATACTGAAAGATGCATTGGAGATCATACAAACACACAGTAACGTGACTTGACGACGAAACAACTCAAACCATCCAGACACACATGTTCAACATGACTGACTCACGATGTAAGTGACAAGAACGACACTCGTGATTGACCATTCATTGATCAAGATGATGCTTTCACAATAGTGAATGTGACTCTGTGTGTGAGTGCTACAGATGCTTACATAGCGAACACAACAAGCACATACAAAGTGAAGACTTTGAGCATAACTAGAACATGGTCGCAAGCATGACTTAGAAACCAGCATTCTGAAACTTGAATGAAATGAACAAGCAAGGCATATGTAAGGACTCACATGAGTTCACGGAGTGAATCCGAGTGTGTGCAGTCATCAAGTGAAACTCCCAATGGAGGCTCTGAAATTGGTGCAGACCAAAATTTTGGAGGGCAGTTGTAGCCACCAGAACACTTTGTTTTCTTTCCCAAGTCAAGGTGGGCCACTTTGTATTGCATTAACCATTCATGCATGGTAGTGATGATAGCTTATACATTCCTAAGAGTTTTGACAAAATCTTTACATTAATGCTACAAGGCATGCAATTGGACAACTGCCCTATGTACAATAACAAGCTCCTCATAAAATGTTTTGCATGGTCTCTCCAAGTGTCAATACATCACCGAGTATCGCTTCCTTCTATTAGCACTCTATAAATTTCTCTTGGTTGAGGAGAGAAATCTTATAGGTAACCACAAACCACTTTTATGCTAAGGTTTGTCCCCCCTAGCCTTGGAGAGGGCTCTCTCTCTATGTTCTTCTATCAAGAAATTTAATGACTAAATGGATTTGGGTTTAGGCTAGTCATGATAATCATAGTGAGTTTTCTTTTTATTGTGGGTACAAGCTGAAAGAGAGATTCCATTGGGCATGGAGTCAAAATAATACTTTAGTAACCAATCACAATCAACATAGAAGTTTGAACTAGGGGGAGGTAGGTAGACTTCTGGATCTACAAAATTTGTTGTAGTATGGGTGAGATGAAATGAGAATGAGGATCCATTAAATATAAAGCATCTGTAATGAATATTATATCTAACTTTAGAAGAAAACACTGAAATGTTTTGACAAGCATGAGCAGGTTACCATTGTAAAATCTGTAGCGTAATTTTCTTTCAAACAATTAAGAAGCAAAGGCACATGTGAAAACTATAAGGGAAGACAAATCACAAAGAGAGGCACATCATCATTATGTATGACACAAGAATCCTGAAACAAAGTAGCCCCTTTGTTGATGTACTAATCACTGCTTTAAAACTTTCTCCATTGTTTACATAGTTTTCTCCTTTCACTCCCAAAATTCCTTTTTACTCCTCCTCATCATCAAAACTCTCCTCCGACATCTTTTCCTTCCCTTTGTGCAATTTTTGTACCTATACCTATTGTGCTGAAGAAGAAGGCAAAGCTCCTTCCACATCTTGTGGAGCTAGCATTTTCCTATGGACTGATGAAGAAGGCATGGTCCCTTCCACATCCCATGGAGCAAACACTTTCCTATTGGCTGCAAATAATCTCCTTGTGCCGCTCTAATATGTCATGTAAATAGGCAACTTAGTAGTTCTAGTGTCCTTGGCTTCCTCATATGTTTTCACTTGGACACTGCTAGAAGCCCCCCTGCTTTGTGAGACACTGGTGGAGGAATTTGAGGACCCCAGAAGATGTCATGAGAAATAAAGGTCTCCCAAGAGATGTTGAGGATACTGAGATGATGAAGCATAATCATCTTGATCAGGAAATAGTGATAGAGACTGCTCATCTACTGAGGGTATGGCTTCTTCTAGAAAAAATGAGCCGTCTTCTCAATATTCCTGAGGAGGTTTAACATCCTCACCCTAGTAAAATGCATGAGGAGCCTGGTGTGATAGGTATACAACTTGGAATATCTACCCTCATAAGTGAAATACTTCATGATGATTTTCATCATGGGGACATACTTGTCTTTGGGAAATTTAAAAGGAAAAAGTCTCTTCACCTCATTTCTGTACCGGGGTTTGATATAAGGCTCATAGTAGTGTTCATCCAGGTCCTGGGCCTTGTACCACTTCTCCCCTACATTTGGAATCCAGGTTGCCTCTGAAATGATGGAGGGTGAAACTGTGAATGTTACCCCAACAAGAGCCACCTTGTTGTCCCGAAGATGAGCTACAAAAAGTCTAGTGAGCTCAGGGTGGTGTTGAACTCTCTCTACCTACTCATAGAACTCATAGCAGCCAAGATATCTAAAAAATGTGATAGCCAATTGAGAAGCCTGCAATTTCCTAAGGTTTGATGGCACTTCTCTGATAATTCTACCTCCCTTGTACATTTTTCTCTGCTACCTAGCTCTATCTGCTGAGGTGTCACTGCCTGTGTTTTCCTCCTCCTCATAGTCTCGGTCCTCTGTGCCGATGTTTGAAATGCTGGAGTTTATATGAAAGGAATAAGTGAGAGTGTTTTACAAGTGAGGGGATCGGAAATGGATTTATGGGCTAAAAATGAATGAGAGAGTAGAAAATGAGAAGGAGGGCTTGTTTTGTTTGAGAAATTTCCCTTAGGGAAGAGGGATAAAGGGATGGGAATGATATGAAATAGGGTTAGAGGGATAAAGGGATAAGGGAATAGGGATAGGGTTTAGAGTTGTATGGATAGGTGATAGGATGAACAATGAGGGTTTAGGGTTTTAGGGATCACTAGGGAGATTTTTAGGGTTTCATATTTATCATGTAGAATGATGCTTATGAGTGTGATATGCAAACCAAAACTGTAGAAAAGGAGGTCAAATTACTTGTATGCAGGTGAGAGAGGGAAAATTTTAGGTTTGTATGAAGATTTGAGGCTTTTCTAGCCCTCATGCACAACACACAACGCCAGTGCACAGACGCGCAGCGCCACCCTAGAAGCGCAACGCCACTCCACCACTCCTCCAGAAGCATAGTGCCACCCTCCAGAAGTGTAGCGCCAACCTTCTTTCACCCAAAAATCACTCAAAATTTCCTCTTCTTCTCACTTTTGGACTCCTTGCTTGCCAAATGAGAATAATGAACTTGAAAATGAAATGTGGGAGCTTAAATAGGAGTAGATTTTTATTTTTCACTAGAAAACCCCACTTTCTAATGTTTCATGTCCTTCTCAAAACTCTATTTTAATGCCTTTTCTTCTTTGTGTCTTTGCAGGTGGATAAAGCTCAACTTGAACTAATTTTTGCAGTGTTTCTTTGTCTTGCATCATGGAGAGATGCTCTGGTGCAGCTGGGATCATTTATTACATATAGTGACTTTAAATTACACAAAAAATACAAATAAACTCAAAATACTCTATTTTCACCTCAAAAACATGTTAACATGTTTTTTAGGTGAACATTACATTAGGTTAAAAGATAATTATTTAGTAACATGTTTTTGAGGTTAAAATTACATTAGGTTACAAGCCATCAAGCTTGACTTATTCATCATCCTCATACCATTGCTGACCTCTATTTACACTTTAAAGCCAAGCTCTTAACCTTGGAAATGAAACCCTAAGACCTACTGAAAACATTCCCGATGACCTAATGAAAGAATGATTGTAAATTGACCATGAAACCATAACTGAAGACAACCTGAAGAAGGGTCAGCAAGTATACTCTATGAGGGAAAAAAATAGATTTTCAGAAGAGAAGAAAACTCCATGATGCTCTGGTGCAGCTGGGATCATTTATTACATATAGTGACTTTAAATTACACAAAAAATACAAATAAACTCAAAATACTCTATTTTCACCTCAAAAACATGTTAACATGTTTTTTAGGTGAACATTACATTAGGTTAAAAGATAATTATTTAGTAACATGTTTTTGAGGTTAAAATTACATTAGGTTACAAGCCATCAAGCTTGACTTATTCATCATCCTCATACCATTGCTGACCTCTATTTACACTTTAAAGCCAAGCTCTTAACCTTGGAAATGAAACCCTAAGACCTACTGAAAACATTCCCGATGACCTAATGAAAGAATGATTGTAAATTGACCATGAAACCATAACTGAAGACAACCTGAAGAAGGGTCAGCAAGTATACTCTATGAGGGAAAAAAATAGATTTTCAGAAGAGAAGAAAACCATCAGAGGATTAGTTTGGCGTGACCTAATGAAATGGTGTGAAAATTTTAGTGTGGGACCCCTAAAATGAAAATGCAAAGAGAAAATTTTGATCCCTGATGGAAGTATGCAGATACTGACACTAACATTGAGCCAAAGTAGCATTATACTCATCATGGAGTGGAAATCATTGACTTAAAGGCTCAGGACGAAGAAACCATAAAAGACATCATCATACAAGAAAAAGAGGCTCAAGTACAAGCTTTGGCAGACAATTTGGAGAGGGCCAAATATGTCATCACATATTTGGAGCAAGAAAACAAGCAGCTGAGTGACAAACAAGTCCTCATGGAGCTAGAAATGCTCAAGATGAAACGACAAAGTGGCAAAGAGGCAAAAGTCACTTTGACTCCTATTGAGAAAGAGATTGAATATGATAGAGAGACTTTGCTTGAGAGAGTTAACATGCACCTTGAGAAGCTGCCATAAAAGGCCAATAGAGACAATCAGATGATTAGACACATGGCCTATCATTACAGGACCCGAAACAGGATTTGCAATATGAGGGTCAAGAAAATGAAAACTAGGCGTAGGTGGGCTTTGAAAGGAAAAAAGGAGGAGGATAAGCTTAGGATTCTTTCTGAAGCTTCCTTGGCTCATCAAGACACTTAGTGATGGTGCTTCTCACCAATTTTGGGCAAGTTTGGAGGAATTTTTGTCACTTATAAATTTTGGAATTCTACACACAGGAAAACTTCAGTGGCGTTGCGCTTTTCCTAGGGGCACTCAATGAAGAAATGGTTTGAAGTATTGGATTCAGAGTGATGAGGACATGCAACCTAGCAATTTTCAAATTTTTTGGGGTAGAACTGGTCCACCAAATGGTCAAAACACACCCTAAAATGACTTTTTTGCCACTTTTTGGACACACAGAAGCAATCTTGGGAGAATCAAGTTTTGAGGGGTCAAACGAGCTTCCAATTCTGAAGTTCAAGGTGTTTTGGAAAGTAGACTTGAAGACATTTCCAATTAGCTATCATGTGCTCAATTGAGATGCCGAGAAGGCCCCCAAAATGGACCTGAAAGTGGCGCTGTGCTTTGGTCCAGTGGCATTGCGCGTAGGGCAATTTTTGCTCAGGATGCCTATTTTTCCAGTTTTTGACTATGTTCATGGATTCTCTCTCATGGAGGATGTTTCACCATTGTAAATTATGAATTGGCATGTAAATTTGATAGATAAATAGTAATAGAGCGTAGATTCATCTCTTTAGAAGTCAGTTTAAACTCAAATGAATCAGTTTTTCACTTTTAGAGGCAAGTTGTTGCGATGCCTATATTGTTGTTTCTTATTCAATATTAGTTAGATTAGCTCCTCATCTTAGCGATTCGACCCCTAAGGATGGGAGGAGGTTGGATTCATTTCTATATCTTCTTCTTCTTTCTCATTGTAAAGGGTTGGACTCAGTTGGATGCTCAGACCTTGATTATACACCTTTTGTAAGCAGTTTAGTAGGAGATTAATAAGAATTGCAGCTATTTTTATGGGATCCATGTGGTATGAGTTTTAGTACAGGTTCTTCTTATGTGATCCTATGTTAATGTTTTTTGAATACTTTTTTAATCATTTCATTGTTTCTGGTTGAATGTTTTCAAGTTGATAGGCAAAATTCATTGTATCAGTGCTCTACCTTGGGAAACCATTCACCATTTCATGTTTTCTGCAGTCTAGGAAGGATCCATGGTTTTCACATGATATTCTTAGCTTCTCACCAGTCTAAAACATCTCACCTCATCAAGCCCTTGAACGTTAAAGCCTATGCCTACCTTGCCACATTGAACACCCTGCAATTCTGACCTAATTCCCTAGACCTAAATTGTCTTGCTCCTCCTGATCCGGAAAAACCCCTTCAAAATCAAATCAAAACTTTGTGCTACTATACCTGGCCTAAAATCCTTTTCATGATCCAGTCATATTGGCTGAGATCCTTATGGAGAGATCCCTCTCCCGGCCTAATAGGGCTAGCTACTTGGCTAAGTGTGGTTTATGGTTACTCTGGCATTGCCTTCCTTTAGCCTGAGGTTCAATCCAGGTGATAACATAGTGGTGACCATACTAGGGAACAAAAGACTAATCACCCCAGTGATATCTTTCATTTGAATTCTTAACCTTATGGACGATGAGTTTTAGAATTTACTAGGCTGAATTGGAAAGTTGTAAAGCAATATATAAAACTTCGAAATTTGAGCACACCGGCTTCGAGAAAGTACACTAGGGCCAATCCAAATCCAAATCCTGCCCCAATAGTGGATAATCCGAACTTGATTTCAAGAAGACTCAAAAGACAAGAAACTTCAATCTGTCCCACACCTTCAATAAAAGTAGATTATTGCCCCGATGAGTGGTTATTTTTAGAAGATCTTCCATTTGATCTATCATTTAACCTTTCCTGATTTAGAACCAGGTCTGAAAGTGCACTTGATGATATAGTTCTAGATATGGAGTTTATTGCAGATCTCGATGTCCAAAAGGCAAACTGGTCAATTGATGAGTATACCCTAAATTCCCCTCAATTATCCCTCACTACTGCAAATATCCCCGAGCTTTCTAAACCGGTGTCCACTACCCTTAGTTCATCATTATTCCCTTCACCCTTTGAAGTTCATTCCCCGCCTCCATTCATACCTTCACTTCCCCATCAATCACCTATTCCTACTAGTTCTCCATCAACTACCCCATCAACTCCTAGTAGCCCAATCCTTGTTTTAAATCCACCTCAAGTTATGGCTGCCCGATATGCACCCCTTGTTTTACCTCAAAATCTTGGTGTCATGCCCACTGATTATCAAATCAAGATACCTTTCTTTGATGCCACTCAAACCATTATAGCTCAGCAACATGTTGATAAAATGAATGATTTCTTTGACCTCCATGAAGTAGAAATTGGAGATGTAACGATGAGATTGTTTATACAAAGCTTTGGAGGTGAAGTTCGAAAATGGTTCATATTTACCAGCTGCTTCTATCACCACTTTACCAATCCTCCATAGGCAATTCCTAGATCAGTGGGAGGTGAAGAAGAATCCACTTTAGATTTTGTCCAAATATGAGAACATCAAAAGAAATTCCGGTGAGAGTGTGCAAGACTATTTTGTGAGGTTTAATGCAGTATACAATGTTATTCCTGCTAACATTAAACCATCGAAGGAATTAGCTTTGATCAAGTTTCCATATGGTTTCAATGTTGATATGGCATATCAGTTGTGGGAATGTGATCCTACCACATTAGAAGACATGCAGAAGAATGTTGTGAGTGTAGAAGAAATCATGCTGGACAAAAGAAGAAGCACCTCCTTCAGATGTACAGATGGATAAATTGATTTGAATAGTGGAAAGGATGGTTGACCGATTAACCATCACAGATAGACCTGAAGCACCAATCCAGAATCCAAATTTTAGTGGATACCAGCAGCCCCAATTCTGAATCAAGCAGAGAGAACAAAAGGAACCCGAGTAGCCAGCACAACAACAATAGATCAGAACTCCCTTACAGCAGAATTATGTTCAAGGAATGGAAGAAGAAGATGACGAAGATCTGGTAATTGAAACAAATCAATTTTTCACTGCTGATGCTATGCCTATATTTATGACCGAAGATGAAAAATATGTAGAAGTTCCAGACATTCAAAGTGATGAAGATTATATCTTAGCAAATGATGTGGTTTTGGAGGCTGAATCTGATGATTATCAGCGTGGTTATATGAATTCTTTGTCTACATAGAAGAAGCAATATTCTTTGAGGACTAGAGATGTACCGGTCAATCCCATTCAGAAAATAAAAGATGTGAAATCCAAGAATGATTCTTCAAACACTTAGAAGAAAGGGAAAGAGATTGTTGATCCGAGTCCCAGCAAGGTACCATCAACAAGTATCACTACAAACGAGAAGAACAATCAGCAAAAGGATAATTCACCGAAAGAGAAAGCAGATAAGAAGGACATTGGTGTCAAAGAGGTAGAAAATGTTTCATTCTTTAATTTAGAAAGTGAAATTTCTAAATTAAAATTGTCCATTCCTTTGACTGAGCTTGTTAAGAATAGCAATTATAAACACCATGTATTTAGAATATTGCAAATTGATCCTTTGTCAGACATGGTGAATGTCGAAGATGATCATCCTGAACTCATTTTTGGCCCAGCCATAGAAGGTTAGCCTGAAGATAGTGAAGTCCCTCCCTTTTATCTAAGTCTTAGACTGCATGAGTATATTCTCCATAATGCCATATTAGATTCTGGAGCTTCCCACAATTTGATGCCTAAAGCCATTATGGAAAATCTGGGCCTGGATATCACTCAGAAATATCATAATTTGTACTCCTTTGACTCCGATAGAGTTCGTTGCATTGGTCTCTTCAAAGATCTGGTGGTTTCTTTAGATAAAATCCCAGCCAAAAATCTCTTGATGGATGTGGTAGTTGCTGATATACCGCCTCAATTTGGTATGCTCTTATCTAGATCGTGGGGTGCTAAACTCAAAGGCACTTTACAACTTGACCTCTCTTATGCTACCATCCTTGTTTTTGGTCAATTGAGGAAGTTGTACCGAGAAAAGAAAATGAAGTATATGATCACAAGTAAAGAGAAGCATGTGAATCATCTAGTAAATGATGTATATACTGATTTAGAGTCCCTTGTTTTTTACTTTAATAGTGGATTGAATGATGTAGATATTCAGCTTGTAGAAGTAGATGATGTACCAGAAATTTCTGAGAATTTTAGAGTAGCTCTTAATCAAGAAAAAGAAAAAATAGCAAGTTTTTCTGAGCAACCTACACAGCAGTAAAAGGTCAGTGAAGAGAAGAAAAATTAAGTAATCAGCCAAGGTAAGGTAGAGAAGGAAACATAATTTCAGCATCTAGAAGATGAATCCGGCCTTTCGAGCATGGACTTCGATGGCACTGTGGGTAAGGATGGTGCTAGTATTGGAATTTGGACCAAAGCCCTACTTTCCAGCCTGCCAAAGTCCCAAGTAATGTTAGAGTATGTTCCTAGAAGTTAGATTTTGATTGCTATAATAATGAAGCAGAGTATAGGCTTTGATTACAAGTCTTAAAATTTTGAAGAAGCTCAATGCAAAAAGGATTTTAGTTTATGGTGATTCAAAGCTAGTGATTAAACAGGTAAAAGGATAATATCAAGCAAAGCAATCATGGATGAGAGCCTACAGAAATGCAGTTCTGGATATTTTGAGGATGTTTCTAGGGTATACCTTGACAACAGTACCCCAGACTCAAAACATCATTTCAGATTCACTCGCCATTGTGGCCAGTAATTTGAAGATTCCAATGAATTCTAGCAACAAATTTGAAATTCATGTCAAACATAGGCCTATTGTCCCTGATAATTTGAGGTATTGGCAAGTGTTTTGGGATGATAATGAAATTAATGCCTTTTTGCAGAATGAAGGAAAGTTTAAGAATTCTTCTATTGATGACGATTATGATTTCGATGAACAAGAGATTGAGGTAAATCAGATGGAAGTTTTACAGCTGAAGGATAATATTATTCCTAGAGGTCTCATACCTTTAAAGGAGCTTTTTTATCAGGATGATGTGGCAAGAAAACCAAGCTTGATTCATATAGACAAAGGAGTTGAAGATGTAAATCTTGGAACAACTGACAAGCCCAAGCTTGTAAAGTTATCAAAATCATTGTCTCCGGAAATAAAGGATAAGTATGTTAGATTACTTTCTGATTTTCTGATGCTTTTTCTTGGTATTATTCAGATTTTAAAGTGTATGACAAGGATATCATTCAGCATACTATTCCTATCAAGTGAGATCAAAAACCTTTTAGACAGAAGTTGAGAAGAATCAATCCAAAGATGTTGCCATCCATCGAGAAAGAGGTAAAGAGATTGTTTAAAGCTGGCATCATTCTTCCAATTAGATTTTCTGATTGGATTTCAAATTTGGTCCTGATGCGAAAGGAGACCGAAGAGATAAGATTGTGCATAGATTTCCGGAACCTCGACAAGGTGTCCTTGAAGGACAATTACCCTCTTCCTAAGATGGACCATATTCTGCAAAGAGTAGTTGGAGCATCACGGATGTCACTACTAGATGGTTACTCAGGCTATAATCAGATCTTGGTGCACGAAAAAGATCAAGACAAAATTTCCTTCACAACACCTTGGGGAACTTTTCAGTATGCCAAAATGCCATTTGGATTGAGGAATGTCGAAGCCACTTTTCAGCGGGTGATGGAAATATCTTTTGCTAATGAGAAGGATGTTTTCTTGGTAGTTCATTTAGATGATTTGACAGTTTTTTCTGGTTCTGATGATGAGCATTTTCACCACTTAAGGATTATCTTTCAGAAATGTATGAAGTTCGGGATTTCTCTAAACCTAAAAAAGAGTCTTTTTTCTAAGAACGAGGGTAAGCTTCTTGGTCATATCATTTCTAAAGATGGTATTCACATTGATCCTTCAAGGGTGGAGGCAATCCAACATATAGACTTTCCACGCAACAAAAAGGAGATTCAGGCTTTCATTGCTAAGATGAATTTCTTACGCAGATTTATACCAAATTTGGCTAAGCACTTACGTGAAATAACTAATACATTGAAGAAGAACAGCACTGTGAAATGGACCGAGGATGCCATGAAATCATTCAATTTGGTAAATTTTGCTTTGACTACAGCCCCAGTCTTGATTAGTCCTAATTATACTCATGATTTTATTATATTTTCATTTGCCTCCAAGCACACCATGGTTGCGGTATTGATGCAAAAGAGGGATCAAGTGGAGAAACCCATTGCTTTCTTTAGTATAACTATTCGAGATGTTGCCTTGTGGTTCAATATCATTGAAAAATAAACACTAACTCCTATAAAAGCATTGAAAGATTTCAGAGTATATATTCTGCATTCACATACTATAGCATGTGTTCCTAATGCAACAGTCAAGGATGTTCTGATGCAAACTAATCTGGAGGGAAGAAGAGGTAAGTGGATAGTAGCAATGTTGGATTATGATCTTGAGATTAAGCCTACCAAATTGATCAAAGGACAAGGCTTGGCAAAACTAATGGCTGAATCAAATCTGCATGCTCTAGACATAAATCTTATTGCAGCAATGTCAGAGGACAAAGATGGTGGCTCACTCATTCAAGTATCAAAAATGTTTCTCAAATCACCTTGGTATTTTGATATAGTTTATGTTCTTCAACATCTTTCGCCTCCTCCTGGAATGTCAAGAAGTAAAGGTAGGTCACTTAAACTCAAGTCTGCAAAATTCTACATTTTAAATAGTGCTCTCTATTATAAAGATCTGGGAGGAGTTCTTCTTAATTGTTTGGTTGAAGATGAAGCTCAACAGGTAATGCATGATTTTCATAGAGGTGATTGTGGCGGTCATTTTTTTGGAAAACAACAGCTAACAAAGTATTGAGAGCAGGATATTATTGGCTAACATTGTTTTCAGATTTATATAGGACAGTGATGGGCTGCCATGAATGCCAAGTTTTTCAAGGAAAAGGGAAGTGTCTTCCTCTTCCTTTGAAGCCAATTGAAGTAAATGCACCTTTCCAGTAGTGGGGACTTAATTTCATATGGGAAATGCATCCCACATCATCAGCACAACACAAATGGATTTTGATAGCTACCGATTACTTCAGCAAGTGGATTGAGGCCATTCCAACAAGGCAAGCCACAGACATGGTAATTATCCAATTTTAGAGTCTAATATCTTGTCTCATTTTGAGTGCCCTCACAAAATTATAATAGATAATGCAGTCGCATTTAAGTCCAAGAATATGGTTGAGTTTTGCAACAAGTACAATATTACATTGGATCTTTCCACGGAATACTACCCGCAAGGCAATGGGCTAGCCGAATCATCAAATAAATCCTTGGTGAACATTATTAAGAAAATGATGGAGGCAAACAAGAACAATTGTCATCAAAAGCTTGTTAATGCCTTGTGGGCCGACAAAGTGAGAAACAAGAAATCCATAGGTATGTCACCTTTTGAGTTGGTTTATGGTATTGATACAGTATTTCCCACATCATTTGCAGTCCCAGTCATGAGATTGTTATAGGAGGCTGGCAGCGAAGAGGATGATATTCAACGCAAAATTAATCAAACAATTCACCTTCAGCAAACAAGAGAAGAGTTTTCTCAAAACACTTTCCAATTGCAAGAAAAGATGAAGAAGATTTATGACCGCAAAACCAAAGCAGAAAAGTTCTAGCTGGAAGATGTAGTGTTGTGGTGGGATGCACGGAATGAGGAAAAGGGAAAGCATGGTAAGTTTGACAATTTATGGAAAGGATTGTATAATATCTCAGCTTATTGATGACAGAATGCATTTTTGTTGAAGGAAATGGAAGGTCGGGATTGTTCAGGAGGGCCAGTGAATGGTAGGCTCCTGAAGCACTACTACTTTTGAGGTTGTTCCCTGAAGTTACTTCAACTTCATTGTATATACCAGTTTGATTTTCCTTGCAAGTTTTAAAGTACACTGTCATTTGAGCTTGGGGACCAAAGTGAAGGCTATAAAGTTTGAATGATTAGTTTCAAGTTTGGTTGTTTTTGTTTATAGTCAAGTCTAGAGTCAATTTGGTTGAGTCAGTTTTCAGTTTTTATTGAATCATTTTTTCAATTTTTTGTTTTGATCATCTTTCCCAATGGATGAGGAACTTGTTCTACGGTGTTCTTGACACCTCCAAGGAGCTGCCATCCCCAATAAGGCCAATGTTAGTGTCAGCATCTTCATACTTCCATCAGGGATCAAAATTTGCTCTTTGCATTTTTATTTTAAGTGTCCCATACTGAATTTTTCACGTCATTTCATTAGGTCATGCCAAACTGATCCTTTGATGGTTTTCTTCTCTTCAGAAAATCTAAATTTTTCCCTCATAGAGTATACTTGCTAACCCTTCTTCAGGTTGTCTTTAGTTATGGTTTCATGGTCAATTTGAAATCATGATTTCATTAGGTCTTAGGGTTTCATTTCCAAGGTTAAGAGACTGATTTTAAAGTGTAAATAAAGGTCAACAAGGGCATGAGGATGATGAATAAGTCAAGAATGATGTGTTATGCTTCTTAACCTGCAAATGATACCCAAATACAGAATATGCGAAGAAAAGAGACCGATAACACAGAATATGCGAAGAAAAGATACCCAGAACATAGAATATCAATGAATTTATTATTCAGAGAGTAATGTTCACTTGCCTCTTCGAGGGGGCAACCTCCAATAGAGCAGAGCTCGATTACAAAATAAGACACGATGCTCCTCGAAGGGAGTTTCTATCCTTTATATATGACTCCTACGTGCAATACCACGGGCCAATACCGTGTATTACTAATACCATCTATCTAATACTGCGGCCCATTTGCAACTAACTGTGGTTCCATTATTAATTGCGGATTAACCACTTACAATTATTAATATGGGCTTTATTGACTCTTGACTATGACGTGGTCCCATTACATAGATAAGGGGGTTAGGGTGGGACCCTAACATGCCCACCCCCTTAAGACTAGCCTTGTCCTCAAGGCTGAAGCTGCGGAAACTGCTGCAAAATAGTGGCTGGCTCCCAAGTTGCATCTTCTGGAGAGGTGTCTTTCCATTTGACTAGGACTTCCTTGATAATGCGGCCGCGCAGTTGCTTGACTCTTGTGTCGAGGACCTATTCCGGTTGAAGCCAAATGGATCCTTCTTCGTCCAATTCTGGTAGACTCATCTGAATTCTGCAATTATTCCCAATCACTTTCTTGAGGCATGAAACATGAAAAACTGGATGGATTTTATCAGTAGGTGGCAGATCCAACTTGTAGGCCACTTCTCTAATGCGTTGAAGTACTTGATATGGTCCGTAGAATTTGGGAGAGAGTTTCTGACATCCTTTGTCTTTGAGTGATGTTTGCTTATATGGTTGGAGCCGTAAAAAGACCTGATCCACTTCTTGAAATTGGTGCTCTGAGCGATGCTGGTCTACCTGTTGCTTCATGCGGTTCTGAGCTTGGTCAAGATTCTCGCGAAGATGGGCGAGCATAGTTGCACGGTGTTGTAGGAGTTGATCCACTGCTTGGAATTTTGAGCAGCCCTTGAGATATGAAGTAGGTGAAGGTGGGATTTGACCATATACTGCTTCATATGGAGTCATTTTGGTGGTGGCATGATAGTTGGTGTTATACCACCATTCTGCCAGAGGTAGCCATTGTACCCAAAGGTGTTGTTTTTCTGAAGTAAAACACTGAAGGTAGGTTTCCAGACATTTGTTGACTGCTTCAGTTTGACCATCTGTCTGCGGATGGTAGGAAGTACTGAGTTTTAGTTGCGTGCCTTGTATTCTGAAGAGTTCCTGCCAAAAATTGCTGGTGAAGGGGTCGCGGTCAGACACAATAGAAATGGGCATGCCATGCAATTTGAAGATCTGATCCATGAAAGTTTGAGCAACCAAGGTGGGTGTAAACGGGTGGGGGAGAGTGCAGAAATGAGCATACTTCGACAATCGGTCCACAACCACCATGATGACTGACTTGTTCCCTAACCTTGGAAGACCTGTAATGAAATCCATAGAAACTTCGGTCCAAATGGATACCGGAATGGGAAATGGTTGTAAGGTGCCTGGTGTGTGGACTGTTTCCCCTTTGTGGCATTAAAAGACCTCGCATTCGGTTACGAAGGTAAGGATGTCCTTTTTCATGCCTGTCCAGAAAAATGATCTTCTGGTGCGAGCATACGTCTTCTGAAAGCCCGAATGTCCTGTAATGGGAGATGAGTGCATCTCTGCCAAAATGCGACTTTTGAAGGTGGATGTTGGTGATATTACGACTCTGTCCTTGTAGCGAAGAATATCATCCTGCCACAAGTAGCCCTTGGTGGAATTTGGGTCGGCCTGTAATTGAGAAATGATTTGGGAGAGCTCGGGGTGTGAAAACCATTCTCTGCGAGCTTCTTCAATCCATTCTGGAATGGGGAGGGAAATAGCTAGCAGGGTACTTTCCTCCTCAAATTGGCGAGATAATGCATCTGCTACACTATTGTCTTTACCTTTCTTGTAAATGATCTCATAATCATATCCCAGCATTTTGGCTAGCCATTTATTTTGTTGTGGGGAGGATAGGCGTTGCTCCAAAAAATATTTAAGACTGTGATGATCTGTGCGGATTTGGAAACGTTTCCCCAATAAGTAAGGTCGCCAGGTGTCGACTGCATGTAAGATGGCCATCATTTCCTTCTCGTAGGTAGATTGGCCCAGATTCCTCCCACTAAGTTGTTGGCTTGTGAAGGCCAACGGTCGCCCTTCCTGCATTAAGACCGCCCCAATACCTGTACCCGAAGCATCACATTCAATGACAAAAGATTTGGTGAAGTCAAGTAGTGATAAAACTGGAGTGGAACACATGGCATTGTTTAGAGCTGTAAAGGCCTGTTGTGCTTCCTCATTCCAAAAGAATGAATTTTTCTTTAGGAGTTGGGTGAGAGGCTTCGCTATGCGACCATAGTTGTGGAAAAATTTACGATAATAGCCTATGAGACCCAAAAATCCTCGCAAGCTCTTCAAGGTC
>APFE031325045.1:0-39677 GCA_000404065.3 Pinus taeda | reverse complement strand
TTTTAGTTTACTTTTCTGCAATTAGATATTGGATTGCTCATGTCATTGACGGTTACCTCCGAAAGCCATAGCTAGACTAACTGACGAGGGATCGAAATATGAATGTTGTGATTTGATTTTACATTTTATTAGTTTGCAGTTTTAGATTTGTTTGAGTGCAATAGCTTAACTTTTATTTCCGTATTTAGACAAGCAGCAGAGACAGTGATTTCATGATCAGTATTTCATACTTTGTTTGATTGAAGTAGCTGCATACTTACACTTTTGTTTAAGTACTAATTCCATCAATAACATGTTTTGAGATCTTTTGAAGTGCTAAGTTTTGGAAGTTACCATTAGGGACATAAACCTTGTCCTGAAATCTACATCCATACTTGACCTCTAAAAGTATTCTTAAGACCTTAGAATAGGATTTCCATTTGCATTAGACACTTTAGGAGATCAACAAAAACAAAACCCCACAAAAAAATAAAATCTATAAAACAACGAAGTAAGAAAAAGGTTAACTAAGCACATATGGTGCACCACACTTCATCAGTTTAAATACCCGGATTGATAATTTATGTAGAGAAATTTAAGACGTTAAATTGACTAAACAACAGGAACAATGCAAGAATATATTATAGCCTTTGAAGCCTTAGCCTTCGACACAGGAGGTCTACGAGATGAGTTCTACTTTGAATGTTTTGTCAGTGGTCTCAAAGAAGCCATACAAGCCCACGTCTGACTACAACACCCAATCTCATGGTTGGATGATTGCAAGATAGCTCAAGAAGTAGAACGAGCATTAGCAGCCCAGTCGACTCATCCAAATTTCATAGCCAAGGATCGCCCCACCCAGGCTCCAAGCACCACCCAAACACTTAAAGTTCAAAAGGTGTCACCAGTGGAAATGGCAGAAAGAAGGAAGAAAGGATTGTGTTACTACTGCGATGAGAAATACTCCCTGGGGCATAAATGCAAGGAACCCAAATTCTTTCAAATTGATGCTACTAATCATAGTTCATTGGAGGAAGCCCCACCATTTGAGGAACCAGAGGAGGAAGATGAGGACAACCAGCCGGACAATGCGCTCCCAACTACACCTAACGAACCAGTTATTTTGCTTCATGCTTTGGCAGGGATTTCTTCTCCCCAAACTCTCAAAATCAGAGGTTTTATTAAGCATCACCCTGTAGTAGTCTTGATTGATAGTGGCAGTATGCATAAATTTATCCATCAAAGAGTCGCTAAAGCAGTGCAATGTTTTGTCAGAGCAGTCTCTAATTTCCAGGTCCAAATTGCTAATGGGGGGAAAATGAAATGTGAAGGCCTCTGTGAAAATGTCAAACTTCAAATTAGGGATTATCAGCTAAAGACCCACATCTTTTCCATACACATGGGAGGGTGTGGCATTGTCTTGGGTGTTGAATGGCTCCACACACTTGGCCCAATCACAATGGATTTCTAGGAGTTATATATGAGCTTTAAGCAGAACAACCACACACATACCCTCTGTGGACTCCAGGCGAGTGCTCCCTCTATCATCAGCTCGCATAGGATGGAAAAATTATTAAAAAAGGGCCACCATGGAGTCATAGCCCAATTTAATGCCATCCAGGCCTTCGAACCCACTTCTCTTCATATTCATCCTGAGATGCAACAGATCTTAAACAACCATCTGCCGGTCTTTGACAAGCCTCATGAGCTTCCACCCTCAACAGGAGAACATGATCATAGCATTACTTTGGTCCCAGGGACCCAAACAAAAAATGTGCACCCATATAGATATCCATTCACCCAAAAGAATGAAATTGAAAAAATCATCAAGGAAATCCTGGAAGCAGGCGTCATTCATCCTAGCATTAGTCCTTATACATCACCTGTGGTCATGATGCTCAAGAAATATGGGGAATGGCACATGTGTCCAGACTTTAGGGCCCTCAACAAGCTAGCAGTCAAAGATAAATTCCCCATCCTGATTGTCGATGATTTGGTAGATGAACTAAATGGGCCTCAATTCTTTACTAAACTCGACCTTCGCTCGGGCTATCACCAAATTCGCATGAAAGAAGTAGACATTCCAAAGACTGCTTTCCAAACTCATGAAGGCCATTATGAATTCTTGGTCATGCCATTTGGTCTTTCAATGCTTGAGAGTCTATGTGTGTTAAATTGTCCCATCCGCTTCCTTTAGAGCCGTGCATGAACCACCATAACGTGCAATACCCATAATTCAGAAGTAATTGAATCTCTGATAAGTTTTCTTTTGATGTACATCCACATCTACAATCGCATAGGTACAGCCACATCTTCGGCTATGTAAAATCTTACTCTTGCAACTACTCTTGGAAGCTTTTAAATTATATTGTCGAAGATGTCCAAAGTGCTTCTTTTGGCAAGGAAGGAAGTTGAGTATTTGGGCCCCACTTATGGGGCGTGAAGGTGTCAGGGTGGACCCCAAAAATATCCAGGCAATTGCAAGATTGGTCCTTTCAACCAAGACCTTGAAGAGCTTGAGAGGATTTTTGGGTCTCACGGGCTACTATCACAAATTTGTCTGCAATTATGGTCGCATTGCTAGACCCCTCACTCACCTTCTCAAGAAAAATTCATTTCTCTGGAATGATGAAGTGCAATAGGCATTTATAGCTCTCAAACATGCCATGTGTTCCACTCCCATATTAGCACTACCCGACTTCACCAAATATTTTGTGATTGAATGTGATGCTACAGGTACGGGTATTGGGGTGGTCTTAATGCAGGAAGGTTGACCCTTGGCCTTCACTAGCCAACAACTAAGTGGGACAAATCTGGGACAATCTTCCTATGAGAAGGAGATGATGGCCATCTTACATGCAGTAGATACCTGGCAACAATACTTATTAGAGTGGCGTTTCCAAATCCGCACAGACCATCAAAGCCTTAAATATTTTTTGGAGCAACGCCTATCCTCGCCACAACAAAATAAATGGCTCGCCAAAATGTTGGGATAATATTATGAGATAATTGACAAGAAAGGGAGAGAAAATGTCGTAGCAGATGCTTTATCATGCCAATTTGAGGAGGAAAGCACCCTGCTCCCAATATCCCTTCCCATTCTAGAATGGATTGAAGAAACTCGCAAGGAATGGTTTTCACATCCTTTACTCTCCCAACTCATTAATAAATTGCAGGCGGATCCAAATTGCACAGCGGGCTACTCTTGGTAGGATGAGATTCTTTGCTACAAGGACAGAGTCATGATATCACCAACATCCACCCTCAAAAGTCGCATTTTGGCGGAGTTGCACTCATCTCCCACTGCAGGCCATTCATGCTTTCAAAAGACTTATGCTCGCACTCGACATTCATTCTTTTGGACAGGCATGAAAAAGTACATTCTTACTTTTGTAGCTGAGTGTGACATATTTCAGCACCATAAAGGAGAAATAGTCAAATCCCTAAACACATTACAACCATTTCCCATCCCAGCCTCAATCTGGATGGAAGCTTCTATGGACTTCATTACGGGTCTTCTAAAGTCAGGCAACAAGTCAATCATCATGGTGGTTGTGGACAGACTTTCTAAGTATGCTCATTTTTGTGCCCTACCCCACCCTTTTACACTAGATTTGGTGGCTCAATCTTTCATGGACTAGATCTTCAAATTGCATGGCATGCCCACTTCCATTGTGTTTGATCGTGACCCGATCTTCACCAGTAACTTTTGGCAGGAACTCTTTATGCTACAAGGTACGCAACTACAACTCAGTACTTCCTGTCATCTCCAAATTGATGGTCAAACTGAAGCAGTCAACAAATGTCTAGAGAACTACCTTAGGTGTTTCACTTCAGAAAAGCAACATCTATGGGTACAGTGGTTACCTCTAGTCGAATTGTGGTATAACACTAACTATCATGACACCACCAAAATGACTCCATATGATGCAGTTTATGGTCAAATCCCTCCTTCACCTACTTCTTATATCCAGGTGTTATCACTATAAAGAAAAATTGGATAACTTGTATGGTTTCAAAGTTGTAAGTCAAACTTGTTCAAGTCATTTCTATTGTTTTGTTTAGGGAGTCTAAAACGTAGGATAGAGTCTTGTTTCCATTGTTAAATAAGGTCAACAATCTTGTTTTTACCTACCATTAGCCCCATATTGGTTCATAGGTGTCATGTGTTAAGACTGTTTTAAAGTTCGCATGCGCTACAAAATCAACTAGGAGTTTTCGTAGCACAGACTCATAAAAATACACTATGTGTGCTACGAAAACACGGATTCGTAACTAGGAGATTTCATAGCGCAAAACCCAGAATTTGCACTGGCTACGCTACAAAATCGGCGATTCATGCTAGATCTTGTCTAATTGTCTTTTCCATCAAAATACGTTAATGTTTCATCACCATGTGTCAGTCCTTGAACCATGCCTATCACATGCAGCCATTCATTCTCATCATTAGATTCGTTAGATGTCTTTTACGCATTCTTTCGTGAGGTGAGTTAGTCTTGGTCTTTTTTTCCCGTGTTCCTTACACGCATAAGAAGACAATTGGCAAGCTTAAGGATGGCATTCATCAAAACTTTTTGAAAGCTCAAGCGAGGCAGTTCTCAGTTTCAAATTCAAGCGAGGTAGTGTTCAAACCAATACAGTGCAGGGTTATTTTCAAGTTTTCTTGCAGGGATTTCATAGACATGTCTGAAGAAAGGAAAAGTCATAGATCAGGCCGGTGTCTTAGAGCTGAGGCTGAAGGTTTAGATGTGCTCATGAGAAGCAGAGAGGTTGAACAAGCATTCAAACAGGTGGGCTTTTGCAGATTCTGCGAAAAACGCCAACGTGGTCATGTTCAAGTCACCAAAGATTTTGCTTTCAGTTTCTTTGGATTGAATTCAAGAGTCGGAGTGCTAGTAATTCCAATATCTCCTGAGGTCATATCAATAGTCACCAAGATACCAAAAGGCTAGGAAAGATGGTTCAAGAACTTTAAATTCGAAATGGCACCCTACCATGAATTTTTGAAGCCAGAATTCATAGGCTAGGACTTAACCAAATCAGTGCCCAGAAGCTATGTAAATGATTCATATGCCAACCTACTGACATGCATACAAAGATATTTTACCTATGAGGGGAGATACCATAAGGTGTACTCTTACCATTTCAATCTCCTCTTACACTTCACTAGAAAGATATTTCTTGATTTACCTTTTTATCTATTTCGAAGCTTAGGCAAAATGTCTGATAAGGTTCAATTGAAGAAAGAAGCTTATGAAACCTCCTTATTCCATCATGGGTTGATCAAGTTGATAGTTTTACATGAGCTTCAGAATATTGGAAGAGAATGGTCTACTTTCTTGTTTATGACAGGCTTTAAAACTGAAACAGGACTTAGCCCTAAGGCTAAGGAGATTTCTTCACCAGCAATAAGTCATCAGGAGGAAACAAGATCAAGAAAAATTGTGAAATTGAAAGCCAGAAAGTAGGTGAAGGAGCCTATGACACCACTAGCTGTTCAAGACACCCCTGAATAGTCACAAAGGAAGAAGGTTCAGATCAATGAGGTCGTACAAGAGCAGTCTGTTGATAAAATTGTCCAAAGAAGAGTAACAAGAAGTTAAGTAGCCAAGGAAAAGGGGAAGACTGTGATGGCTGATGAAAGCCCAGCTTCAACGGGAATATTGAAAGATCTCCTCCAGGCCATCGATATAGAAGAAACTCCTCTGGTCCAAGAAAATCTACTTGAAGCCAGCGGGAACAAAACCGAAAGAGTTAAATCTTCCAAAAAACTTAAATTTGATGACCAAGTCTCAAAGTTTGTGTTCAAACCAAGAAGACCTGAGACAAGGCATTCAAGAAGGATACAAGAGGCATAGCCAGAAGCAAGTGAGACAGGGGAGGTAGCAGAATTACATGAAGAACCTGTGGTTCCATTGGAAACATCATCACAACTGTACAAAGATGACAGAGGTAAGGCAATTATCACTTAGCAGGAGGAATGTGGTTTTGAAGAGGTAAAAAATAAATTGAAGCTTGCCAATCTTGAGATTGCAAAACTTAGGAAAAAATCAAGGAAACATGCAGTTAAGGAAGCCAATTTCAACAGAATGTAGGCTCTGTGGGAAGATAAAACAGTTTCAATACCCGAAGTAGTTAGCTGTCATGCTAAATATTTCACTTGGTCGGTCCCTGCAATAAAAGAGGCAAGATATAACAGAAGGGTCAATGCAAAATTGAGAACTGGAATCTGAATGATGAAAAGAAAAATTGAAGATTTGAAGATTCAGTTGAATGAACCAGCAGAACAGCCTCAACATAAATGAAGCAGAGAGTAAGTGAAACAATTTTGGGACAATTTTGGTGTGAAGTTTTCTTTTTTGAAGGTTATTTTGGATGGACAATGTTAGTTTTTATTGGCTCAATAGCATATGGTGAAGTCATTAAAAATCCCAAAAAAGACGAAAAACTGTGTTTTTGATTCACACAGTAGTTTCGTAACGCACTACGAAACTGTTGAAGCTGCCAGTTTTGCTTTTTGAATCAATTTTGAAATGAAAGGGGGGAACCATTATGAACGAATGCTACTGTAGAAGACACAAAAGGGCCACCTCAGAAGTTTTGAATGCTAAGAAAAGGAAAATTCAAAGAATGAGAGACATTTAATATCTCCAAAACCCTGCGCTACGAAAACAACAATCATTTCGTAGCTCAGACAGTTGTCATGCTTCAACCAGCATCTAAGGGGTTTTGCCTTAGCACGAGTATATGAGCAGGACCTTTAGTCTAATTCAAGGCATCACATATCATTAAAAGGATAAGATGGTTAGCAGGATTCGAGGAACCACTTTGGCGACCAAAGCAGAAAAAATAGGGGCATTTTTCCTAGTATCCAGGGACAGTTAAAGGACAAGTAATCAAAGGCTAGCATGAAGCTTAAAGTCATCACTCAAGCCAAAGATGAAGAGGGACAGATGTCAAAGAATGAGTTTGTTTTCATAGCTAAGGTTGTTACCAGCATAGATAAGGAGTTACACTCCTAGTCAAATTAGGTCTCTCAGACTGTTAGTTTACAGTCAGTTGTAATTAATAGTTTGTTTAAAGTTCTATAGGTGTCAAGTCTAGAGAAATTCAAATTCCCCTCTTGTTGGAGGAAGGAATTCAAGCTTGTAAGGAAACTCTATATATGGGAAGAGTTGTAATGCACCAAGGGTTGGAAATTTTCAGAGAAAACACTCATATTGTGTCATTGTAGAAGATTATGTTTTTATGAATATAGACTTTGGCTTTACTTCTCAGGATTCAGAAAGAGTTCAATGGTGGCTTGTTTTATGCTTGTCTTAACTTCCTAATTTGCAATATTATGAATGTATGATACTTAGAACTCATTTGCTACGCTCTAACTTCCTTCATGCATTTGTAGACTGTGTTTCCTACCTGTTTCTATGTGTTAAATGATATATTGAACTTTTGATGCCCTGACTTCCATGTTTAGCTAATGTTGTTGTCATACTAAGAATTTTCTGAATCCATAAGCCCAATGGTTGTTTATTGATTATATTTCAACCATTTGCACCCCTTCATTTTTTTCATAGAGTTAGCCATCTAATCCATTGTCAAAATCTTTAACTTAGTGAGAGAGCCCTCTCAGGTTGAGGAGGCTAAGACTCAATCAAAAGTTGGTTTGAAACAGTTACTCAAGGTCTACTTGATCAGCAACTTGTCAGGGTTAGGTTTTGTGATAACACTAGGGATGCTTGAAGGTACAAGCAGTGGATCAACTCTTATAGAACTGCACAACCATGCTAGCCCACCTCAGAGAGAATCTTCATCAAGCTCAAAACCGCATGAAGTAGCAGGTAGATCAACATCATTCAGAACACAAATTTCAAGAAGCGGATCAGGTATTTTTGAGGTTGCAACCATATAAGCAAACATCACTCAAAGAAAAGTGTTGTCAGAAATTATCTCCAAAATTCTACGGACCATATCAAGTACTTCGGTGCATCGAAGAAGTAGCCTACAAGCTACCTTTGCCACCCACGGCAAAAATCCATCCAGTCTTCCATGTCTCATGCCTCAAGAAAGTGATTGGGAACCATTGCCAAATTCAAACCAGTCTATTGGAATTGGATGAAGAAGGTTCAATCTGGCTCCAACCTGAACAGGTTCTTGACATGCGAGAATGGCACCTATGCGGCCGCACGATCAAAAAAGTCCTCGTCAAGTGAAAAGACACCTCCCCAGAAGATGCGACCTGGGAACTAGCCACTGTCCTTCAGTAGTTTCTGCAGCTTCAGCCTTGAGGACAAGGCTATTTTTATGGGGAAGGGCATGTTAGGGTCCAACCCTAACCCCCTTATTTATGTAATAGCATCGAGTCATAGTTCTAGTTAAGTAAAGAGTCAATAAAGCCCATATTAAGAATTGTAAATGGTTGACCTGCATTTAAAGAAGGGACCACAGTTAGTTCCATATGGGCCATGGCATTAGATAGATGGTATTAATAAGAACCATGGTATTGCATTTATGAATCCTATATAAAGGATAGAGACTCTCCTCAAGGAGAATTGTGTATTATTTTGTAATTGAGCCCAGCTCTATTAGAGGTTGCCTTCTCGAAGAGGCAAGTGAACATTGCTTTCCTTTCTAAATAATAAAATACATTCTGTTATTTCTTATTGTTCTATGTTTTGGATATATTTCTTCGCATATTTGGTATTTTGGTATCTTCTTGCAGGTCAAGAGCATAACATAGTCTTGCAGACAAATCAACAACTGGTTTGTGGAAGGAGGAAGTTCACTTTCAAAAACTCGAATACAGTGAGGAGGAAAGTGCAGAAAATTTTGAAGTGAAGGATCTTTGCCTCGTTGTTTCACTTTGTTTCAGTTCATCAAAGATAACTTTCGTGCAATTAGAAATCAATCGTCGATAAGTTTCGATCTGGACCATTTAGAGGGCAATGAAATCCTTGTTCAAGACTTTTTATATCTAGATTTGCAGCCTCCAAATGCCATGGAATGTCAAGTTGCAGATGAAGACTTGGAAGCTGGAACATATGATCAAATGATGCAAGATGATTCCGTACCATTATGTTTTGAATATTTCAGTTTTTGAAGGGAAATTTGCATAGTATATCTTTAATAAAGGATGAGCAACCTATAAAAAATCATGTAATCTCAATGGCACCAATAGAAAATGGGTTGCAACAATATTTTTGAGTTTTTCACGATCCAATAGCTGATCTGTTGGATGATATCTGCAGTCAAAGTCCTTCTCCATTAGCTAATTTTGAGCATGAAAAAAGTATTCATACAAACTTGATCCGGCAACCAGTTTCTTTATCATTTTCAGCAGGAGTCTCGTCACAAAGCTTAAATGAAAGTTTGCATTCATGGTAGGAGGAGAAGAAAAGTAATCCATTAGATGAGCTAAGTCCTAGTGCACATGAATTTCAAGATCCTCATGCAGTATTTTTGGAGTCTGATAGAGAATCCATATTATTCAATATGAGAAAATTTGGATCTGTTTACAAGTTTTTATGGGAGTTTCATTTCAGTAGTTCTTTCTTCTTGCTCATAAACAAGCACTTGCGGAGAATTCAAACAGCAGCTGGAATGCTTACTTGGTTGCATTGGTTGTTTCATTTCACTTGATCAGATGATGAATGGAATAGTTAGAGTAGGTTTTATTGAATAAGCTCCATTTTGAGCATTTTTTCCAGTTTGTCAATTGTGTTTTAGTATTGAATCAGTTTTTAGTTGATTAAAATTTAGTTTGTGTCATCAAGTCGTCAGTTTTCAGTCATGCATTTCAATTTAAGTTTTTGATCGTATTGGCCCACATGGTTAGGCACTTGGTCTACAGTGTTCTTAACACCTCCAAGGCGCTGCCATCCCCAATAAGGCCGATGTTATTGTCAGTATTTGCATCCTGCCATCAGTGATCAAAAATCCTCTTTTCGTATCATTTTAAGGGTCTGATTCAGAACTTTTTTATCAGTCCACTAGGTCATGCAAAAAAAAAATAGTCATTGATGGTAGTCCTAGTCCAAAAACATCACTCTTCCCTAAATGTGATTACTTGCTAGCATAGTTTCATATCTTGTTGACAGTACATCATCCATAAATTTATTTTTATCATGCCATTTGTATCAGTCATGAGGTCATTATGTCATCTTGAAATTTAGTCCTTCAAGGTCTCATTAGGTCTTTAGGTTTTTTCAAGGTTTCATTAGATCATTAGGGTTGCCAAGATTCCCTTCCATTGCATAAGACCAGCAAGTAAAGGGTGATCAAATAACATCCCTTCACCATATGAAGATGGTTTGTAAAGAGAAATGCTTCTTTCATTATGTAATTTTATATCTTTCAAATGTAATAATTTCACCATCCCAAGCTGTTAACTCAGTGTTCCAAAGATGATAGACCATCAAAAGATCAATTTTTCAAAGGAAATAGTCAAGTGAAAGGGTAAAATTTCAAAGGGTTAAGTGCATGCCAAAGGGAGTTTTTTTTTTTCCCAAGGGTGTCCAAATCATCATTTTCCACAAGCACTAGACCCTAATTTCCTCACCCATTGAGCTAGGGTTGGCTATGGAATCAGAGACATCTGAGTATATGAGGCATAAGGGAGGTCATCTCAGCTATTATGAGGCCATTCCAACTCATACACATCATGTCTCCATCATTTTTCAATAAGTCATTGCAAGGGACAAATCATTTGCCACACATAGGGCTGGTTTTTCTTCAAACTATGTTTTAAACGAAACAAGAAAGAATTTGGAAAACGTGAGAGAGTTTTTTGTCCAAAATAGGCCAAGAAATAAAAGCCCCTTCACTTTTACACAAGCATCATGGTTTTAGAGAAATGTCAAAAATACATTTGCTACAAGAGAGTTGCTGCACTTCTAGAGTGACCTTGGGAAAATCAATCTTTCTCCTAGTTGGAGTGACCAAATGACTTTCTTGATGAGTTAAATGATGACTAAACACAGAGAGATTTCCAATGAGCTATCATGAACTCAATTCGGAGTTTAGGAATATATCCAAAAGTTGACTGAAACAACACTCTGCGTTTTGGCAGCCTCATTCTACACATTTTGACCAATCTTGGGAGATTGAGCTTTTGGTAGGGAAAATGAGCTCCCAATTGAAAAATTCAAGATGTTCTGGAAATTAAACTCGACAAAATTTCAAACGAGCTATTCCATGCCAAATTTTGACATCAAGAAGGCAGTCAAACGTGAGCTTTAAGTGGCACTGCGTGTTCAGGAAGTGGCGCTACGCGTTCAGGAAGTGGCGCTACGCGTCCACTAGCGTTGCACTTTTCCTAGGGGCACCCAAATGAGAAATGGTTTTCATTTTGGATTTCGAGCAATGAGGACATGCACCCTAGAGATTTTCAAAGTTTTTTGGGCAGAACTGGTCCACCACGAGGTTAAAAAACACCCTAAAAATGACCTTTCTGCCACTTTTTGGACACACAGAAACAGTCTTGGGAGAATCAAATTGTGAGCGGTCAAATGAGCTTCAAATACAAAAATACTAGGTGTTTTGGAAATTAGACTTGAATAAATTTCCAATGAGCTATCATGAGCTAAATTTGGATGCTGGGAAGGCCTCCAAAAGGGACCTAAAAGGGCGTTGCACGTTGGGTCAATGGCGTTGTGCGTAGGGTAGTTTTTGCACAAGATTGCTAGTTTTCCATATTTTTTTTACTGTGACCATGGATTCTCTCTCATGGAGGTTGTTTCACCATTGTAAATGATGACTTGGCATGTAAATATGATAGATAAATAGTAATATAGGGTAGATTCATTACCTTAGAAGTCAGTTTGAGCTCAAATGAATCAATTTTTCACTTTTAGAGGCAAATTATTAAGATGCCTATATTCCTATTTTCATGTTCAGTGTTGGTTAGATTACCTCCTCATTTTCAGGATTCAACCCTTGAGGATGGGAGGAGGTTAGATTCATGTCTATATCTTCTTCTTTTTTCTCATTGTAAAGGGTTGGACTCAACTAGATGCTCAGACCTTGATTGTACACCTTTTGTAAGCAGTTTGGCAGGAGATTAATAAGAATTGCAGCTATTTTTATGGGATCCATGTGGTATGAGTTTTAGTACAGTTTTCTTCTTATGTGATCATATGTTAATGTGTTTTGAATAATTTCTTAATCATTTCACTGCTTCTAGTTGAATGTTTTCAAGTTGGTAGGCAGAACTCATTTTATCAGTGCTCTGCCTTAGGAAACCATTCACGATTTCATGTTTTCTATAGTCTAGGAAGGATCCATGGTTTTCACATGCTCTTCTTAGCTTCTCACCAGTCTAAAACATCTCACCTCATCAAGTCCTCGAATGTTAAAGCCTATGCCTACCTTTCCCCATTGAACACCTTACAATTCTAACCTAATTCCCTAGACCTAAACTGTCCAGCTTAATCCGACAAAACCCTTTCAAAATCCAACCAAAACTTCGTGCTACTATACCTAGCCTAAAATTATTTACCTAATACAGTCATCTTGGCTAAGATCCTTACAAAGAGAGACCTCTCCCGACCTATTAGGGCTAGTTACTTGGCTAAGCATGGTTTGTGGTTACCCTAGTTTTCCTTCCTTCAACCTGAGGTTCAATCCTGGTGATAACAAATACATCACCGAGTATCACTTCCTTTTGTTAGCACTCTATAAATTTCTCTAGGTTGAGGAGAGCAATCCTATAGGTAACCACAAACCACTTGTATGCTAAGGTTTGTCCCCCCTAGCGTTGGAGAGGGCTCTCTCTCTATGTTCTTCTATCAAGAAATTTAATGAATAAATGGATTTGGGTTTAGGCTGGTCATGATAATCAGAGTGAGTTTTTTTGTTAATTGTGGCTACAAGGTGAAAGAGAGATTCCATTGGGCATGGAGTCAAAAGAATATTTCAGTAACCAGTCACAATAAACATAGAAGTTTGAACTAGGGGGAGGTAGGCGGACTTCTGGATCTACAAAATTTGTTGTAGGATGGGTGAGATGAAATGAGAATGAGGATCCATTAAATATAGAGCATGTATAATGAATATTATATCTAACTTCAGAAGAAAACACTGAAATTGTTTGACAAGCATGAGCAGGTTGCCATTGTAAAATCTGCAGCATAATTTTCTTTCAAACAATTAAGAAGTAAAGGCACATGTGAAAACTACAAGGGAAGACAAATCACAAATAGAGGCACATCACCATTATGTATGACACAAGAATCCTGAAACAAAGTATTCCCTTTGTTGATGTACTAATCACTGCTTTAAAACTTTCTCCATTGTTTACATAGTTTTCTCCTTTCACTCCACGAATTCCTTTTTACATGCATTTACATCATTAAATAAAATAAGTAATTCTAAATTACCACTATATGTGGTCAAATTAACTTCAAAAAATTAGAATAGTCTAAATGCAACGAATCAACAGAAAAGAAAGAACTACTATATCGAAGCTATCACAATTTAGAAACATCACTGATTTAAAACTTAAAATAGTTTAGAAACATCATGTCTTGAAACTCAACTAAACTAAATTATCCACACTTATCCAACTAGAAAATTCACTTCTATAATGTCCTAAAATAAAAATGTACGAAAATATCCATCACTGATAAACTTGTGCAACAAAGGGGACTGATATGTTTGGGTATCAGTTGCGCAGTAGAGGGGACTGATATGTTTGGGCAGCAGTTGTGTAAGAGAAGGGAATGAAATTTATGGAAAAATAGGGTTCAAAGACGAGCTGATATATCCCTAATACTAACATATTTTACAAAATCGAAGGAGGTTTGTGTAGATGAGGGTGTCCTTGATAGAAACCTCTCTCAATTTCCAAATATTGTTCTCCAGCTCTTCACAATCTGCACCCAAAGATCATAACTAAAATAGGAAAAGTCAATACCTGAACAATAGACTGTAAAGATGCATTTTAATATTCCAATATATGATGCTTGTGAAAATAATGAAGGAGTTTTTCGTTCACTGGCCTGTAATTAGAAAAAACCTCTTTTAGTTTTCCGAAATTCACCCCTATTTGGTGGTAAACAGTTTCTTAAAATGATGACAAAAAAATTTCAGTTTCGTAGCAAATTCATAGCTACTATTTAAACTCAACCTACAACCTTTCCTTCAGCCTTTCTCAATGATGTATGTTAGTTTCAATCTCATCGAGAGCTCAAACCAGACTTTGGATGAGATAAAATGAGAGAAGTTTCAAACAATTTTAATTTTTAAGCCGCCCAAAGCCCTCTCATGTCATGATGATGAAATTTGAAATCATGGAGGTATGAGAGATATAAACCACTAACATACCCATGACATGACCCATTCCACTCTAATAATGACCCCTCATTGACTTTTTAACCTTTAAAAATTTGACCTTTACAAATATTTTGACCTTTTTACACAAGGGACTCTTTTAACTATGACACATAGTGACTGATAGGCTAAAATTGACAAACATACCTCCAAAACGAGATAGTGAGATAGCCAAACACTTTGATTCCTAGACTATAGGACCCTAACATTGGCTCCAATGGGAATGGAATCCTCCAAGTAAGGTGCCAAGAACACTACAGACTAGTATCCTTAACCATTGGGCTTATTAACTCCTTAACTCAACTTCAAACTAACTAAAAACTGATTATATTTATTACAAAGATAAAAAAAAAAAACTATAAAGGAAATCGATAGCAACTCACCAAATCCTTAGGGCCTTCTCCTCGGGATTCAAACTATGATGATATTTGTCCACACATGTCGAAGATAAATATACAATCATGAGTAATGATCCTTCCAATGTAGCCAATCAAGCAAATGACTACTTGACTGATGGTTGTATTCAACTCCAACAGAGATAAAGAAAAATTCAGAAAGTGGAAACTCAAACTGTAACTAAGACTGATAACCATAATCCATAAATACAAGATTATCTACATCAATAATCTGCTTCCATTTGTCATTCCCCTATGTAGGTGAAGGGTTCTCCATTGGGATTCTTCACATTACAATATTAACACTAGGAATTCCACTTACATATTAATTACAAAATAGTATTACTATTTATGCTCGTACCCATATAAGACAAAATTGGGTAGAGCCAACTAAACAACCTAATAAGACAAAATATATCATGCTTTAGTTTGGAGAAAATCCATCTAAGCAACTTCCACTTGATGTTTCTTGACTACCTAGCGGTGTCAAGCTTGGTACTATGCGATGATATCCCAAAATTATATGATGGTGTCTTTATGGAAGTAGACTCTAGCCTCCATCGCATTTGGGTAAATTGACTTGGAACCAATTTTTGTTTCCTTCTTGAGCAAGAGCAACATTGTGTTGATTTGGACGGGGCCACCAATGTACTTTTGCATATTATGTCTATTTACTTTAAGATACTCCTTGATGGTTACATGTCTCCATTGATCCTAGTATTCATCTATCTCCTATCGAACCTGGTTCCTACACTTGATTTTCATGAGTGAAAATACTAATGGGGTCATTTGGGACTTCACAAAGGATTCCATGATGTTGTATAACCATGCATACAAGGCCTGAATGTTACCAGTGAATGAGGTGATTTATTTGTTATTATGTACCAACATTCCAACTCTTTCTTTCTCCATCTCTTCCTGTTTCTTTGTTTTCTTTCCCAAGTCAAGCAGTGCCACTTTATATTGCATTTACCATTCATGCACGGTAGTGATGGCAACTTGTACATTCCTCAGAGCTTTGACAAAATATTTACACTGCTGTAGCAAGCCATGCAATTGGATAACTTCCTTGTGCACAATAACAAGCTCCTCATAAATATTTTGCATGGTCTCTCTAAATGTCAATACTTCATCGAGTATCGTTGTGTTTGGTAGCACTCCGTAAATTTCTTCAAGTTGAGGAGAGAAATCCCACAGGTAATCACAAACCACTTTTAGGATAAGGTCTAGCCCCTCTAGCCTCGAAGAGGGCTCTCTCGCTATGTTCTTATATCAAGCAATTAAATGACTGAAGGGAATTGACTTTTAGGCTGGTTATGATAATCAGAGTGATTTTTTTTTTAAATTGTGGCTACAAGGTGAAAGTGAGTCTCCACTGGGCATGGAGTCAAAATAATATTTCAGTAACCAATGACAATCAACATAGCAGTTTGAACTAGGGCAAGGTAGGCAGACTTTTGGATCTAAAAAATTTGTTGTAGTATGGCTGAGATGAAACGAGAATGAGGATCGATTAAAAATAAATCATGTATAATTAATATTATATCTAACTTTAGAAGAAAACAATGAAATTGTTTGACAAGCATGAGAAAGTCCCAAGAATCACAAAGAGAGGCACATCACCATTATGTCTGACACAAGAATCCTAGAACAAAGCAGTCCCTCTGTTGATGTACTAATCACTACTTTAAAACTTTCTCCATTATTTACATAGTTTTCTCCTTTCACTCCCTGAATTCCTTTTTACATGTATTTACATCATTAAATAAAATAAGGAATTCTAAATTACCACTTTATGCGGTTAAATTAACTTCACAAAAGTAGAATAGTCTAGATGCAATGCATCTGCCAAAAAGAAAGAACTACCATATCGAAGTTATCACGATTTAGAAACATCATTGATTTAAAACTTAAAATAGTTTAGAAACATCATGTATGGAAACTCAACTAAATTATCGACACTTATCCAACTAGAAAATTCACTTCTATAATGTCCCAAAAAACAAATTTATGAAAATATCCATTATTGATAAACTTGCGCAGCAGAGGGGACTAATATGCTTGGGCCGCAGTTGTGCAGTAGAGGGGACAATATTTCTGGAAAAATAAGGTTCCAAGACGAGATCATATATCATTCTTACTGATATATTTTACAAAACCAAAGGAATTTTTGTAGATTAGGGTGTCCTTGAGAGAAACCTCTCTCAATTTCCAAATATTCTTCTCCATCTCTTCACAATCTGCATCCAAACATCATAACTAAAACAGGAAAAGTCAAAACTGAAACAATAGACTGTAAATATGCATTTGAATCTTCCAATATGGCACTTTTGAAAACAATGAAGGAGGTTTTCGTTCTTTGGCCAATATTTGGAAAAAACCACTTTCCGTTTTCCAAATTTCAGCGCTATTTGGTCGGAAATAGTTTTTTAAAATGATGACAAAAACAGTCGATTTCGCGGAAAATTTGCAACGATTGTTTGAACTTGACCTACAACCTCTCCTTTGGCCTTTTTCAATGATGTATTTCACTTTCAAACTCCTCTAGAGCTCAAACTAGACTTTGTATGAGATAAAATGAGAGAAGTTTCAAACAATTTTGAATTTCTAAGTGGCCCAAAGCCCTCTCAGGTCATGATGTTGAAATTTTAAATCATGGAGGTATGAGAGATATAAACCACTAATATACCCATGGCATGACCCATTCCACTCTAATAATGCCCCTCATGGACTATTGAACCTTTAAAAATTTGATCTTTACAAATATTTTGACCTTTTTACATAAGGGACTCTTTAGACTATGACACATAGTGACTCATAGGCTAAAATTGATAAACATACCTCCAAAATGAAATAGTAATATATAAAAACACTTTGATTCCTAGACTATAGGACCCTAACATTGGCTCCAATGTGGATGGAAGACTTTTAGTGAGGTGCCAAGAACACTGCAGACTAGTAGCCTTAACCATTGGGCTTAATGACTCCTTGATTGAACTTCAAAATGACTCAAACTCACTAAAAAATGATTATATTTATTACAAAGCTCAAAAATTATAAAGGAAATTGGCAGCAAATCACCAAAGCCTTAGGGCCTTCTCCTCAGGTTTCAAACTATGATGATATTTGTCCACACATGTTGAAGATAAATATACTATCATGTGTAATGATCCTGCCAATGTAACCAATCAAGTAAATGACTACTTTATTGATGCTCATATTCAGCTCCACTAGGCATAAAGAAAATTTTTGAAAATGGAAACTCAAATTTTAACTAAGACTAATAACCATAATGCATAAATACAAGAAAATACATCTTCCGTGATGACTACAACAAATTGGCAAAAGCGTCTTGGAGATCCTGAAGTCCTTGATTCAATTGATCCTTCTCAAATTGCAATGTAACAATTTGTTCTTTCCTATCATCTAGATGCAAGACAAGGTTTGTATGTTCTTTTAAATCTTCAAGTGAGGTAGTTGCATATTGAATAGCAAAAGTGTCTACATCCACAGGGTCTAGAACGACCTTCTCTTCTTCATTATCTGCTTGCAGTGTTTGATAATTATTTTATGCCATAATTACATTGTATAAAACTTCCACACATGGCAATTCGAAATTATTATTTACAAAAATTTTCTCTTGAAATATTGCTTCAAAAAATGGATGAGATGGAGAGGCATATGAGTGATGAATGTCCAGAGATCCGTGTTCATTCATTTCATCAAAAACCTCATCTTGGTCTTCAAAAACTTGGTCTTGAAATTAAAACCCAGAAAAAGAACAATATGAAAAAACAAATGAATGACTATCTTCATACCTTTGATCATACAAAGACTGACAAGCCTGCTGAAAATTTTCATCAATTTCAGAAAATAGAACTTGACTGTCATCATTTAAATCCTGCTTAGTTTCCCTTTCATCCAATATATCAGCGACCATTTCTTCTTGGTAATGGAAAGGTTTCTCGTTCAAATCTTCCAGAATATCTTCATCCATGAATTATTCCTCACCATATGTATTTTCCAGATTTTGGATAAAACCCCCAAAGTGTTCACAAAAATTCTCAACCAAAAACAAAAAAGGATGAGATTCTCTATATTTTTCAAAAAATGCTGAACGAAAATATTTAATAGAATAAATACTAGCAAATTGCAAACCTTCGTACCAATATCTCTATTTTTTGTCCAAGGTAGCCATGAACATTTTCATCAGGAAGTCTTCTTGAAATTGAATCTTAAGTCTACACACATGCATGTGAAACTTGACCAAATGAAGAGTAGCATCATCTCCTTTCTGATCTCTTAATTTTGACAGTAAGTTTTCTGATCTACACAAGGCATGTGATTTGGAAATCCTGGAGCTCCTCAATGACATTGCTACTATTCCAGAAGACAGGAAAGAGAGAGACACATATGAAGCACAAATTGTCCAAATAGAGGAAGAAGATACTAAAATTTCTAAATTGAAAGATGACCTTGCTAAGGAACATATCAAAATTGCCTTCTTGAAGAGGCAAGACAAAGAACTCAGGCATACAACCTCACAAGAAGCTCAACAAGTAGAGGGGTCTAAGGGGCCTTCTAAACCTACTGCACAAGAGAAAGGCAAGAAAGTGATAGATGTTAAACATATGGAGGAGCCTAAAATGAAACCGAGGAGGCATGTGACCAGAGCAACAAAATATACACTTGGATGGAAGGAATAGATGAAGGAGATATTTCAATCAGTAGAAAAACCTAAGTTTGACCAATGGAGGGAATACCAAAGACTATTAAGGGATATTCAAGAATGCCAGTTACAAGCTATGAAGATAGCCCAAGATAATGAAGATTTCAAAAAAATTGTTAATCATTTAATTGAAGAGGCTGACACTAAACTTGCAAAAGCCTCGAATGCACTTGATGGAGCCAAACATTTCATGAAGTGAACTCTTCCCCTGTGTAGGAATTTGAAAAATTATTATATGAGGAATTTAATTATGAGAAAGAGGTTGAGGCTAATGAAACATGTATTTTCAAAAGCTAGGAAGATGGTGAAAAAATATAAGCAAGCAGCACGAGTATCTGGATTGGGAAGTGTGCCTAGGTCACAACCAAAGCCACAAACCTAGTCATAGTTCGTCAAATAAGCTAGCACCTCCTGCAAGGATATGAAGGAATCATCTAGTAAGCCCTCATCCAGTAAGAAAAGAATGAGGTGATGTATTAGATTGTTAACTTCTGGAGTTTTTGTCTTTGCTGAAGTTTTTCACCATTGCACAACAAGTTTTTTTGTAGTTTTTTGGAGAGAGTATGGATACATTTTTGAATTTTTGGATGTTTCTGAATTAGCACAGAGCCTCAAATGATTGGTTGTCACTTTGAGCTTGGTTTGAGTTGGGAATACATGGTGCAACCACAAATTTAAAATTTTGTTTCGCATTTGCTACATAAGGTGGAATTCAGTGTTTTGAAGTTGGCACGTGCCAAAAAGTGTGTGGAATGGGTCCCTTGACACCTCAAATACCTGGTCATCACCCTTCCATTAGCCAGTTGTCCTCCAATGTATAGGTGTGCATGCCAAATTCGAGTCGTTGCGCAATAGAAGTTCTCTGTTGTTTCTATTTTTATCTTGAATCCGGAACTATATTATCATGATTGAGAAGGATAATTTTGAAGCTTAGTGGATAAGGTTATTATCTAGATAGGGTTGGCTAGATAGAATAAAGTGTTTTATGTTTTTTCTAAAAAGGCAAAGGTTGCATTTTTCATGGTTAGTTCTTTTTAGTTTTTTTGTTTTGGTTAAAAAACATTATGTGGATAAATTTAAAATGATTCAATCCACTTAGTGGATAAATCATGAATTGTATCTGGTCATATGATCTTATCATGTTGTAAATTTATTTAGGACCATCAAAAACTATGAAGAAGGGTTAATCGACAAATACACGAGACATATCTTAACATATGTAGTAATTTTTATGCAATGATTAATGAAGAAGACTTGAGTTGTTTTTTTTTCAAGGATTCCTGTGTCAACATGTTTTGGTGATGTGTTTTACTGTGTCCTTTTGTTTTCAGCTAGTCATATTCCATTTATTTCGGTTCATTTATTCATAAATATTTTGTCTTAATTATTTGAAAGAGATCAATGAATGCATACCTCATCCAAGGTAGATGTTTTATTTTCTTTTGAATAATTTTCATGTATTTCAACTAAAACTAACTACAAAATTCATCTCTAGATTATTTATTCTTAGTGGACTATAATATTTCTTTTCTTAACCGTATACTACAACTGATTTCAAAGATCCAAAATGTTGACTATCTTTCCCTCAATAAATAACTTCTCATTATCTCGATTTAATCACTAAGATTTTCTAAACAAGGATACATGTCGATGCATGTCTCTGTCATTTGGTCATTAAACCTTTAAAATTTAAAAAAAAAATCTTTTCTCATGTTCTTAAGAGCTAGCCTAAAATCTGAAAACTCAGTTGTTTAATTAACTGAAAGACCCTATAGGGAGAGCCCTCTCTAGACTACAAGTGTTATATTCTGGTCCAAAATAGGTTTTTGGTTACCTCTGTAGTCCTTTCTCAACCTAAAGTAATTTACAGAGTGCTAACATCTTCTTTGGAAAATAGCATAGTTTATAGGTGTGGTGGTGGGGCAAAGAAAAACCCATTGTTCTTCATTGAAACCAATCTTTAGTGATTGATTTGAAAGAGAGAGCCCTCCCTTGAGTTGGAAGGGCTAGTTTCCAATTCCACAAGTGGTTTGTGGTTACCTCTAGGTTTCCTTCCTATAGCCAAAGGAAATTAAGGAGTGTTAAGACCTACAACTCTTCCAGATGGACCTGTGCGGAAGCTGTGTTATGTGCCTCTACTCGGAGTTGTTCAACCTCTTTCCTCACAGCCTGCAAGTTCTTTGTCAAATTATTGTTCTCGGCCAACAAATAATTTGTATTCAACTTTGAAGCACCTACGAAGGCCAATTTGGCTGCGGCAATGGCACTTGGATTTCTTCTAATGTTAGTCACGACCACCCTTTCTGTAATGAATGCAAGGGATATGAGGTCATCGGGAAAATGTTTCTTCCTCGCTTGTACAATATTTTTCTGGATCTTATCATAGGTCAGATTGTACATATCCATCACCAAACCATCGTCGAGAGGAACAATATCCTCTTCCTTGCTTGGAGCTTTCTCTGCTGGAGGATAGGGAGACTAAATGGTAACCTATTATGTACTTGGCATCAATTCAACATCTTGGTTCTGCATCTCTAGTTCCTCCATGTCTTGAATTTCAATCAACTCCTATATCTATTAAGCGAGCTCTTTTTCCTACATTTTCTCTCCTCCTCTGATTGTCGATTTTTTCTAGCTCCTTAGCTTGCCTCTCCGTTATTTCTTTTTCTATTCCCTCCCCTCTTTACTTTTTTTCTTCTTCTTGCTTATGATTTTCTCCTTCTTATTTCCTCTTATTCTTTTGTTCTTCCTTCTTCTTTTTCTCTGCTTCCTACATCCTTTGTTTCCTCCTTGCCTTTGCTACTAAATTTTCCTTGTAGCTTCATTCTCCCACTGGACTATGCACAAACTTCCTCTTTCCCTTCTCATGTACTAGATTGTGGACTTCTATTGGTGTTGCCTCTAGAGTGTCTTCTTGCTGTGGAGGAACATGTGAATTTCCTGCCAAACTAATCGGCTCACAGGACTTGGAGGCATTGTAACAATTCCTCAATCCATCCTCCTACTAGTGAAAGGTCTCGCCTAGCCACAAAAAATGGATTCTTTCATAGTGGTATTTGAAAATACTCCTCAGGTCGTATTGATTGAAATATCGTGTATCAAATTCAAATTTGTCTATCGATTTCCCTTCGGTATCCACAACTTTCAAGTTCCTAATTTTGATACAATATAATCTACATAGGAAGAGTTAGCCAAGGTGATTTCTTCTTCTTGTGACAAGCTGCTGAAAAACCTGTGGAGAGATGATATGCAACTTCTTACATGACTAACTTATCAGTGGTTTATCTTGGTGAAATATGCAGTGACTTTTGTCTGCAGAACACTCTAAGGAAGGTGCCAATCGGTGAGGCAAACCAATCTACTATCTACTATCTATGGTACTGCTTCCATTACCTCATGTGACATGCAAGGTGGCTCTTCGCCAAAGATCATCTTGTAAAATAGAATGAGGAAGTGATCAATTAGCTTATCCATTACTCCTTTGTGGCTGCACTCCAAAAGAATATTGCAATAAACATACATGGAAGGCTCCCGTGGTGTCCAATTATAACTCATGCCAGGGAATGCATTGTGTACATAGATTTCATCCATTCATATAAAATATAGCTTTCCCTCCCTTGGTAGGACTACAGGTGTTATACACATGGATCTGAGATTGCTAAGCCAACAAATTTGACCAGTTGAATGGTTTAACTTCCTTTACAACCTAGTCTAATAAGAAATTCCACCCATCAAGAAAGGTCTCAATGCTTTTCTTACTATAGAATATGAAAAATAGGATGATCAACAACTAATAGACCCTCATAATATATATTTTTTTGTATGTGTTGGTGGGTGTCTGAAGAAACTTTGATGGCTCTTTCACCCATCCTTTAACAATCTCCTTGGTGCTCAAGTAACTGATCTTCGCGTAGAAGAATCCATGAGCGATTCTGGATGAGGAAAATGGTACATAAGATGATAATCTGATGCCATAAAATAAGAAAGCCTCCGTCCGTAGGTACTACCAAGAATCATAGTTTTTGGATCTGTATGAAACAATATCCAGCTACTAAAATCTGCACATGGAAATGTTGGGTACCTGCACACAACCCTATTGAACCGGGTCCAGGTGTGACAAAGGACCCTTCCAAGACCTTTTACTTCCATGATGTGTTAAATTGCATTTTTAAAAGAACATAAATGAATTCATATCCATGTTGTAAAGAAAAAGAACATGACAAGAATCAGCAACATGAAATACAAGACGTTGATAACGGAGTTTGTCCAGGAGGGACTACGTCTCTGGGCCCTGGGGTCAAGATGGTGTAGGCTGCTGCATTAATTGTTGTCAATAGTGATGATGTACATAAGAGATGATGTCGTTATCATACAAGGAAAATTCCCTCACATAGGAGTGGCTCCAAGAGTTGTTCAGCTACAGGAACTCTCAGTCAAAAACGAATCCTATCAGTATGACACAAACTCATGCATGATGATAATGAGCATCCCAACAAAATGGGATAAGAGGGATCTCAATGCAAACATACATGGTTACACATGAGTATCCCATCAACATAACGACAAAGGGATCTCAAACGAAACATGATGAATCATGACAACAAGTACATCCCACAAATGATTTTGCATCACATCAAGTAGGAATCATGAAAACAAGTAAGAAATAAGATCTCTCATCAAACATCAAACAGGGATCAATGTGGCGCAATGCATAGCAAAATAAGTACATGAATACACTCCATATACCTCACATCATGGGGCCATCTGAAGAAAAGGATGTCAACCTACTGAAGTTGGCCGTCCCATCAATCATGTTGCGTCGAATCTCATGGAATGATTACTCGCACATGAAAGTCGACACCTGCACTCCACTTAGAAAAGTGGCTGAAAAATGAAATGAGAAAATGGAAAATTTGAATGCACCATCATATTTGTGGCATTGAATAGTGCAAAATCGAATGTCAAATTTCTGAATTCTGAGAGAGTGGAAATCTGGGGTTTAAGCAATCTTTTAGATTCCCCCTAGATTCCTCAAAGATTCCCTCCTCCTGGTCCTCTGCAAATCAGTTGCTCAAATCAGGCAACTGACTGTGCCATCAGATTCATGTTGCTGAGAGGTGTAAGATTGACATAAAATTTGTCCAATTTGGACACTGCAAAAATTTCACCCTCTTGAGAATTCTGCTCAATCACGGTTTCGCCTGTGTTTTTCTCAGGTTCATGGTTCCACCTGCAAAAATTAATTAAAAATTGTCTCGCCTCAATTTTTGTGCACGCTCGTGGTCCTCCATGCTTGGGTGCATTGGGAAAATGAAGTTTTATATAAGATTTTGGTGGGCAGAATTTACAAAATCATTGTTGGTGGAGTGGTTATATATTTTTTAATTACAGAGGAGATCGGGCGGTCAAACCCCACCCCCTCCCTTTTTATACATAACAGTATTTTAAAATGGAAGGGATTTTGGGTTGGGCCTGCCTTGGGTGGCCCGTCCACCTCACCTTCACTCCAACAGTGGCCCCTTATTAGCGTGGTGGTTTCATTTATTGGGTTGTGGTTGGGTCCGTGCCCCAAGGGTCGGCCCACCACCTAATTTTCTACATGCAATGGTAATGGTTACATTGTATGGGGGGAGGGGCCAAGGGAAGTGACCTACCCCTCCATAATATTACATATGATATGGATTGGGGGGGCGGGGATGGTGGCCCGCCACCCCTTTTTTTAACAATTTTTGTTATAAAAATAGAAAAATAAAAAAACAAAACAAAAAAACAAAAAACAAAAAACAATATGGAAGTTTTTAAAAATCTGGATTTTGGACCGAAGGAGACATTTAAATGAGGCGATAATTTCACCTAGAATCTAGCTGGGGTTGGCCGAATTCCATCCACTGGAAAAATTCCAAATTGTGTCTCCATTAATCCTACCTAGTCAGCAAAAGTCAACCAAAACTTTGACTACCTCTATCTTCCTCATACGGACTCGGATTGACGAACCGTTCACACTGCTAAGATTAGGAAAACGAGATCTACACTTTGGTCCTAGTTTAAAATCATTCTGATCACTTTGATTTTCGAGCTTCCATAAGCCCTCTTTGTCCTATGTGTGTCCCTTGATCCATCTAGATCAATCCTCCCAACTGAGGAGATTTTTCTCCTCTAAAAGCATGAAAAATAATATGCAACTTTTATGTACCTTGTCTGCATCACAAGTGTCCTGAAAGATCTCACTTCCATCTTCTTCACCTTTGTTCTTTGGAGCCTTAAGTGACGAGCTGACACCTGCCACCTCTGCAATCTGTAGTACATTTTTTTTTAAAATTACATGCTTGTCTTTCATGACCAACTAATGACCCAAGCATCCCATACTTTGCACGAGTTTATAACACATACTCAGTGGTCAAGTTTACATCAAGATGGACATAATACACCAACTATAAAAACAAGGCCAACATATCATTATTGCTTCAACAAGTGATGGAAAAGTCGTCATCATGCAACACATGATTTACAAAAATAAGGCCAAACACTATTTTTGCTTTGTCAAGTGATGGAAACACGACATCACTTTCACAGTTTATCATGCAACTCAAAATAAGACTAGACACCATTGTTGCTTAAGTGATTGAAAATACATCATCACTTTTACATTTTAAAATGCAACAAATGATTTACAAAAGCATGACCATGACAAGTTAACATATCTAGAAACCATTTTTCACTTGTCGCTGTCAATGGGTCATCCCCTTGTGGTGGTTTTGCTTGTCGAACAATTGTTTCACTTGGTTCATACACCGACACTTTGTCTTTAAGACGTTGCTTTGGATGGAGCCTCCAATAAGTGGCTCTTTGATGGGCACTTCTATTGCAACGGTTACAATACATCTTCTTCCTCTAGATCTGCTTAACATGTTTCTTTACATGTTGTTGAAAGGGTCTTTCATGCCTCTTCTTTGTTTGTGCTACTATTATTTTCCAACACTTAGAAAATGTATGGTTATGTAATCCACAAAAGGTACATGTTTTTCAATTCCATGATTTTCATTCATCATCAACAACATGATTATAATTGAAATGAAAATTTGAATGTCAAGAGTGGTTATACCTTTCCTTGTCATCTCTGGTGTAATTATGGCAATGAGAGCTTGCCTTAGATATTTCCCCAGCATGGGCACTGCCATGGGATGATGGGGATGTGTTCCCATCATTCTCTTTCCTTGACAATTTCAAAAATGTCTCGAAAGCATCTAACACCTTCAAGAATTCTCCCTTGGTGTATCTCAAGCCTACAAATTGAGGACTGTGCACAACCTCCAATGGTTGAGCTATGCCTTGGTTATTAACACCAAGTTCTTTTTCCTCCTCATGCCTCGTCCTGGTAAGGAGCCTCATGTTTGTCCCTATAATTGGGATCTCCAAATCTCCAACATAAAGCATACTATGTGAAGACGAAACCGAAAGGAAATCAACATCTTTTACCTCCTCTGTCAATTTGGAAAGAATTGATGAGGGCTTCTCATCATCTATTTTTTGTGGTTCGCTAGCTGTCTCGGCACATTCCCTAACTTCCTTTCTAACATATCCAAGTCCTACCTGACAGGGTAATTCTTCTACTTTGATGGGGTTGACAATGCCTTGGCCATTAATGCCCAAGCCTTTTCCTTCATACCCCATTTTCTTCAACAATTTGGAGCCAATTCCTGTGCTATGATTTTCAAAAACAACAAAATCATCATCAGGACACATACATGAATTTGGAGAACTACATTTTACCTCACATGGGTCACGTTGTAGCTTTTCCAAGGCCTCGTCCTTTGCTTGCAACTGTTGTAGCAAACTTTGTTTTTCCTCTTTCTCTTTGTGTAGATGCATCTTCAATTCAGCATTCTCTGTTTGAATATTATGTTTGTTGTGCTTCAGTTCTTCCAGGACCTCTTCCGTGGTTTGCAACTAAAGTTGCGATCCCTCCTTTTTCTCTATCTCTTCTTGTAGAGTTTCATACATTATCTCTACCCATTTTTAAATTTTGAGCATGGTTTTGTACATCTCTTTTTCATCCTCTATTGCTGCACATTCCGTTGTTCACGCTGCAATTCACATCCACGAAAAGACCGCTCCAATACCACTTGATCCATGTTTGGGTGTGATAAAGGACCCTTCCAAGACCTTTTACTTCTGTGATGTGTTAAATTGCATTTTTAAAAGAACATAAATGAATACATCTACATGATGTAAAGGAAAATAACATGACAAGAATCAACAACATGAAATACAAGACGTTGATAATGGAGTTTGTCCAAGAGGGACTACGTTTCCGAGCCCCGGGGTCAAGATGGTGTAGGTCACTGCATTAAGTGTTGTCAATAGTGATGATGTACATATGAGATGATGTCATTATCATACAAGGAAAATGCCCTCACGCGGGATTGGCTCCAAGAGATGTTCAGCTACAGGAACTCTCAGTCAAAAAGGACTCCTATCAATATGACACAAACTCATGCATGATGATAATGAGCATCCTGCCAACATGGCATAAAAGGGATCTCAATGAAAACATACTTGGTGACACATGAGTATCCCATCAACATAAAGACAAAGGGATCTCAAATGAAACATGACGAATCATGACAACAAGTACATCCCACAAATGATTATGCATCAAATCAAGCAGGAATCATAAAAACAAGTAAGAAACAAGATCCCTCATCAAACATCAAACAGGGATAGGTGCAGCACAATGCACAGAAAAAGAAGTACATTAATACACTACATATACCTCACATCCTGGGGCTATCTAAAGAAAAGGATGTCAGTCTACTGAAGTTGGACGTCCCATCAATCATGTTGCGTCGAATCTCATGGAATGACTGCTCGCACATGAAAGTTGAAACCTACACTCCACTTAGAAAAGTGGCCGAAAAATGAAATAAACAAATGGAAAATATGAATGCACCATGAGATTTGTGGCATCGAATAGTGCAAAATCAGCTGTCAAATTTCTTAATTCTAAGAGAGTGGAAATCTGGGGCTTAAGGAATCTTTTACATTCCCCCTAGATTCCTCAAAGACTCCCTCCTCCAGGTCCTCTGCAAATCAACTGCTCAGATCAGGAAACTGACTGCACCATCGGATTCATGCCACAGGTTCATGGTTCCACCTACAAAAGTTAATTAAAAATTGTCTCGCCTCGATTTGTTGAAAAGTGTGCAACAAGAAATGTTAAATGTAGGAAGTGCTAAAAATAGAACTGCAAAAAATAGCACTTCTAAAAATAGTAGTTTGGCCAATGAGCATTTTGGCCACCTTGGGTGAGAGGTGAAACTGCTAAAAATAGCATTTCTGGGTCCCTCCTATTTATAGCAGTGCCTAGTCTATCTATAGGAAGTAAATTCGAATTTGGTCTTACCAACAGTTTGGAATATTAATTAATTAATTCTCCATGAGTTAATTTGTTAACGAAAAGCAAACTTGAAGTCTTTGTGAGAACATGCAATTATTTCTCTACTAATTGGGGAATGTGTCCGTGATTTGCTCCACTGATTGAGGAATTAAGGATGAGTTCTATAATGGGAGGATCAGTTGACTTAGTTTAACTTAGTTAAGTCTAGTTAGATTAATTTAACAAGTTAAATTAATGAGATATAGTTTTTTGATGCTTTTATGCACGTGACAACTATTATTTTCAGATAACTGAGTATTCCCTCATGGATAACTACTGCATGGTAGTTCAGACAGAGGCCCAGTTGAGATCAGATGATGGGACAATGTTCTATCAATTGCTAGGATATTTCTAGTAAGTATTCCTTGCATGCATAAGGAACTTCAGTCCTCAAGTATTGTGTAGTTGGACCTGAGGTTGACAACAGGTATGATTAGGCCAATTTACATGTGTTTTGTAATTATACCCCAATCGAAACTGCACAAGGAAATAGGAGCTTGGACCTAAGGTGCAGCCTTTATATACAAGGCTAGGTAGTCCATGAGCTTTATCATCAGAGTACAGAGAGAGCAGGATATCTTTTGAGCTGATTCTTTTTGTATGTTGTTGAGGATTTCCACTTGATTGATAATACAGTGTTGGGGTTTTATGCTGGTGCTTTCCCCAATGATATATTTTGTGTTATATGTGATTGATTCCTTTTTATCAGTTATATGTGTTCATGCTTGATGTTGCTCATTTTCAATTAAGCTTCCGTAAAGTTTATGGTAGATGTAGATCTAGTATTATGCTTTAGTACATTGCATATATCAGTTTGATATGCAGGTGAAATTTCTACATGATATCAGTGAGCTAGCCGATTTGTAGATAAAATTCTACACGATTTTCTTGCACGCTCCTGGTCTTCCATGCTTGGGCGCACTAGTAAAATGAAGGTTTATACAAGTTTTTGGTGGGCGGAATTTACAAAATCATCGTTGGTGGAGTGGTTATGGATCCGTTTGTTATGGAGGAGGTCGACCCGTCAAACCCCACCCGCTCCCTTTTTTTACATAACAAAATTTTAAAATGGAAGGGAGGTTGGGTTGGGCCCTCCTTGGATGGCCCTCCCACCTCACCTTTGCTCCAACGGTGGCCCCTTATTAGCATGGTGGTTTCATTTATGGGTTGTGGTTGGGCCCGTGCCCCACAGGCCAGCCCACCACCTAATTTTCTGCGCGCAATGGAAATGGTTCTGTGTATAGGTGGAGGGGCCGGGTGTAGTGGCCCGCCCCTCCATAATATTACATATGATATGGATTGGGGTGGAGGTGTTGGTGGCCTGCCACCCCTTTTTTTTAACAATTTTGGTTATAAAAAAAAAAAAAACAATATGCCAGTTTTTAAAAATCCAGATTTTGGATCGAAGGAGACATTTTAACGAGGCGAAAATTTCGCCTGGAATCTGGTCAGGGTTGGCCGGATTCCATCTGTCAGAAAAAGTCCAAATTGTGTCTCCATTAATCATACCCAGTCAGCAAAAGTCAACCAAAACTTTGAATACCTCTATCTTCCTCATCCAGGCTCAGATTAACAAACCGTTCACACTGCTGTGATCAGGACAACGAGATATACACTCTGGTCCTACTTCGAAATCATTCTAGTCACTTTGATTTTTGAGCTTCCATAAGCCCTCTTTGTCTTGTGCGTGTCCCTAGAACCACCTCGATCACCTATGTAACCCCGAATTTTTGACATTAATGTACACATGTCAGTCCTCAAGATCTACTTTGATGGCTCTTTCTAAGAAGATTTCATTCACCTTCTGCCATGTGAGAGTTTATTCCTTTTCCACAAAAATTTGAGTGTCTGAGTATATTGGCAAGTAAACTAGTGTACTCTCAACTGCCTCCCCAGTGTTACTCTCTATCATATCCTTTCAATTAGTTCTCTTGGGTTCCATGATAAAAGTGACTAATGAAGAGAAATGCTCAACAATTATAATACCCGTGGGAGGAAAAATCACTCATGGAAGATAATAAATTAGCTTCAGCAAATCAACTTACAAGCAAGGTCAGGCATGGCCACTTACATTGATTATGAAAATTTTGCAATTCTGGAAGTGAAGGGAGGGAGACTGGTTGTGGGAACTACACATTGTAGAGTCTTAGCAGTTAGTGGTGCAGCTTGAGGCTAGACACTGTGTAATGCACAATGTAGCCTTGGTAGACTGTGGGAGAGACTGCACATTGCACAGTCTTAGTGGCCAAGGTGGTAGGCCTGAGCCCTGGAACTATGCAATGCACAATTGGGTCAACATGTACTACGCATTACACAGTCTCAGAGGCCATGTTGAAAACTTGAGTCTCAGACTTGTGTAATTCCAAGCTAGACAAGGTGAAAACTGGCTAAGCAAAGGGTAGATATGCCCAATGAGAGTGTAGGAAACAAGAAGATTTGAGTGATGGTACATGTAAAAGTGCATATTTGACCAATTATGGATAGAACAGTGCAAAACAAGTGTGGAAGATCAACATGAAAAATAAAAAACAAACATGGAAGAAGAGTCATTGCAACGGCCACCACTAATAGGCAAAAAAAATAAAACTAATGCGACACTTGTGAAAGGAAAATGACGGACTGAATCAACACTTGAACAAGATAATGTACATTAAAATTCCAGCAACCATGAAAATAAAAAATCAAAACAACACTCACAGAAGTCAAACGAAAAAAGTGATGGAAAAACTGACAAAAGATGACAAAAAAAAACTCACCCAGAAAAGTGTCGCAAACTCCATCGAAGGCTCCTTTATCTCCTCGGGAATGCTAAAGATCCAAGATCAAATTTAAAAATAAGCTCTAGGGGCATAAATTAAATAGATATGTATTGATTGAGGTTTATGATGCACATGCCTAAAATCAAGGAAAAAGCGACATTTGGTGGAAAGTTCCAAAACTAGTAAGTGTGGCACCTTTGGGAAACTAATTATTGAATCCCTATTTTCTAGGGATTTTTTTTCTTTTTTGAGAAACTTTGCATGCACAATGTCAAGAAGGATTGTGCAATTCTCAAGGACTATGTAACTTCTTGACTCAATGCATTGCGCAGTTTTTGAGCTCAAGGGATGGTTTGCATAGTTTCCATCATCAAGGTTGGGATGCCATCGAGAATTATGCATTTTTAAAACTCAAGGTTCACCTACCAAGAAGGATTGTGTAGTTTCTGGAGGCAAGTATGGCCTTTATTCTAAGATTGCGCAACTTCTGAGGCAAGCCCAAAAATGTTGTAAGGTCAAGTTAGAAAGTTGCTTGTGTCTTAGAAGATCTAGATAGGGATCAAAACAAGCTAACACAAGAGTTCATAAAATATAAGTCTTTAACATAACATGAATAGTTGATGATAGTAGAATACAAGATCCTCTAGACAAAAGGAAGGCTCCAAAATCAAAGCATGGGAAAAATTTTGGAGGGTGGTTGTAGCGACTACAATAGTATCAAGAGGGATCACTACATGGAAACTTTCAAAAACTTCCTGAGATTGTTGGTGGGCTCTACTATGGCCTTGAGGGCCTATACCCCCATCCGCATGCCTACCATGCATTCTTTGGAAGTACATTCTCAAGAAACTATAGTAAACACTAGAAATAAGGCTCCCAGATTATATCCCTCGGGTAGGGTAAGTATAATTTTCAGACCAAGGACATGTTATACCAATGATTGAAGACCCCCCAAGAGAAAGCAGACTCATATTAAGGTTATGGAACAATCGACGTGGGAAATCTCTACACCCAATTGTCATGAGGCTCCATGTGACTCCAGGTTTCCACAACCACCCAGAATGGACATAAATAGTTGAATAAACCTAATACAGACCTCTTCTTTTCAATAGACACAAAAATAGAGCATCAAAGAAGTAATACAAAGAGACCCAAGTACAGAATAACTAACTTCTATCTAGAATGACACAACTAAGAGGAGAAGCCATGGTTTTCAACATATGCACTATGTCACGGTAACTCCTACAATAACTATTCAAATTACATTGCAAAAGACCTTGGCTCAAGCAAATATAAATTTTTCTAAGACTATACCAGACAGAGATCATATAAATAACTATGAGGTTTAGGATTACCCTGCAGTGGTGAAGAAGATCATTTTCTTCATTTTCCATGGAAGCTTGCTCGCTCTATATTGAATTGTCCCTGACCATAATTGGGAACTAAACTAGGTTGCAATATCCTCCTCGTCCCTCTTTATCAGTGACCTTTCTCCCCTTCTCCAGCTTCTTTCTCAAATCAGCCAGTTATTCATACCTCTAAATAGCAACGTCAAAATTCCTGACTATAATTATCATTTAGAAGTACTAATCCCCATGCAAAAGTTATTCTTATAATCTCTCCTCAAACATGGCATTAATCGTTTGTCGAGTGAGATGAGCCTTCAATTCCTTATCTCCCTCGCTCAACACCTCCCAGTTACATTGCATAGTACATGGATGAAAATACCACTATATGTGAGGGGCGACCATGCCAACCCCTTTATTAACTCACCTATCGATTTTGGGGTGCCACGCACATCCGCCAAACCTCTGACCCCTCTTGATACTCACTCCCATTGGGGAGAATATGACTATGAAATTTAAACATTAAAAATGGTTTTCAAATTAAAAATAAATCAATAAAATGAGACCAAAATGGTATAGTGGGTAATAAAAAAGAAATAATATGAAATTGATAAAGGAGGTAACAAAAATTAAATTATGAGGAAAGGAGAGGAAAAGAAAGGGAATAAAAACTATATACTAAATAAAACGAAGAAGAAGTCCAATATGGAGAAGAAGAGAAAAAAAATGAAATTATGCATAAATGAGGTTTAGTGATTGAGTGATCTAGGTGGATATTGGTCGCCACCCACCTATTCCACCTAGACCTCCAATCGATTTCATATGTTTCCTTGCATATAGCAGCATTTACTATTCTTAGTAGTTTTTCGGGTCCTCAACTTACGGAGCTATTTTGACCCCCTAAACGGTATTTTTTTGAGGTCTGCAGCAGGTCTGTGTTTATAGTGCGAAAAATCTTGTAGTACTCAGAGATATATTTCCAACGAGATATTTTACGCTCCAAAAAAATATCATATAACCAAGCTACAACCCCAGGAAGTTGGTTGTCTAACTAACCCCAACGGGACCCACAAACGCTTGGCGTTCCATCTCCTAGGGTTAGGGTTTTGGTTGTTTTGGGTTTTCCCTTGCTTTTCAATAATAAAAAGGCCCTTGAGTCTCATTGTAACACAGTTCAAAGGCATGTAGCTACCGCATTTCTTCTCAGAGATAAGCTACCATCACTCGAGCTAGTTTGTTTCCATTTTATATGTAAGCATATTTCAGTTCCTTGATATTATTGAAATGAAGTTTTATTTTCATTGCATCTTGGTGTTTATGATTGTATTTGTATTCTGTTGCATTCCTATATAAGTCTAGATCAGTGGTATTAGAGCGATCTTCTCTTTCTCTATTTTTCTTTGCATGTTCCCAATGAGGTTAAGGTATAAGGAGTTAGGGATTGAACTGGTTAAACCTTTGCAAGAAGGCCAACCTTGCAAACCCCAACGGACTCACATTGTGGAAGAAAAGAAAGACGAGGGAGCAAGATATCCTTACAAAATATTTCTCAAGGAAGCCCTCGAGTGATAGAGGAATGCGATGATGGATAACTTTTCCCAGATCATTCAGTGACTACCCATAGGCTCATCTAGCAGCTGCTCTGGAGGCACCACTCCCTTTAAGGTATAATTCAACTTTGACATTCCCATATTTGACCAATAGATATATGCAAACATAATAGATAGATGATTAAATCTATTGGAAGGATATTTTTCAGTTCATGGCATTTCCAATCAAGAAAATGTTACTTTTTCAATCCTCAAAGCTTCCCCCCATGTCAAGGACTACTAGGAAACCTACTGTGAACAAAAGTACAAGAGGGAATCCTCACTATTTTCAGTCGCACCCACTTGGAATTCTTTCCAAGATGTCATCAAGGAAAAATATTACCCTTTCGGGAGCCATGAAAATAATAACATATAGTGGACCATGCTGTGGTAGGTAAGGGACCAAGACGTGTCAGAGTTAAAAAATATTTTTCATACCCTTCACACAAAGTTGGGTATCAAGGATTATGAGTGGAATTTGGTACTTAAGTATCGTGGTTTTATACACAAGTACATCAAGGATGAGATGGAGTTCCTGGACATATCCTCGCTTGGAATTACCTATCAATACGCTGTCAAGATCGAGCAAAATTTTAAATAGAATAGGTCATATTTTGGATCTGTGAATCTGAAGCAGGTGAAAGGTGCCCCCAAACTATAGAAAAAGTGACAAAGCCAAGGCGAGGTGACCTAAGACAACTTGCCGAAACCATAAGAAAAGAACAACACCATGAATACAAATAAGGACATAGGGAAATGGTGTGAGTTCCATAAGAACCCCACTCACAACGCAAGTGAGTGTCGATTCAAGCAGTCACTGGTGGCCAACCTAAAAGATTTTGAATTAGATGCATGTCTTGAGTCTAAGTTAGAACCTGATAAGGGGAACGGCAAAGGGAATTAGATTATTGATGTGGAGAACCCTTCACCCACATATGTGAGTGGGCTCAATATGCATCAATAATTTTCTTCCCTTTTTCGTTGCCCTATGTGGGTGAAGGGTTCTCCGTTGCAGTTCATTGTCAACTGTGAAAACCAAAATAACATCATTTTAGCAAAGGTCGTGAAGCAGTTGGGCCTACCAACCACACCACACCCGCAGTCATACACCATCAAGTGGCTTCACCAAGGATGAGATTTCTGAGTCAGCTAACAGTGTCATCTTCCCTACAACATCAAGCCCTTCACAAATGAGGTATTGTGTGATGTTTCACCTTTTGAATTTTATGATGTATTATTAGGCCAACCATACTTGTGGAAGTGTCATGTTGTGTATGAGTCTAGACCTTGAACTATTATTATTTCTTTGGGAATAAGTTATATAGGATACCAGAGGTAGAAATGACTATTGTCATCTCTTTGATCTCTGTGAAGCAATGTAGTAATATCATTTCCTAGACTAGTAAATTTGTCTTCCTTATGATTTGCCCTCAAGGAAAGAAGAAGGTTGTGGCCACATATACGTCCTCCAAACAGGGCTTCTCCACACACCAGCAGCAGATGGACAAGGTCGTGGAGGAGTACTGGGACATATTTACCTCACCCATAGGGGTACCCCTACACTTTCAAGTTAAACACCCCATCAATCTAACCCTGAGCGTGTCAATGCCCAATGGTCAATCTATCGACGCTCTATTATAGAGAACGATGAAATCAAGAGACAGATTCAGGAGTTGTTGCAGAAAGGGCACATCATGCCAAGTTCATCACCCTGTGGCAACTCGATCATGTTGGTACAGAAGAAGGATGGGACATGGAGACTCTATATTGACTATCAGGCGTTGAATAAGATCGTTGTCTAGAACAAGTATCCAATCCCATGGATTGATGACCTTCTGGACCAAATCAAGGGGGCCAAATATTTCAACAATATTGACTTGAAGTCCAGTTATCATCGGGTACCAATAAAACACTCTGATGTGTGGAATACTACCTTCAATTCCAAGGAGGGACTTTTCGAATGACTGGTCATGCCTTTCAAGTTGGCGAATGTGCCCGCAACCTTCATGAGGCATGGATGACATATTTCAGCCCTTCATCAACTCATTCGTGGTCATGTAATTCGACAAAATCATGAGCTTGAGCCAGAGTTCGGAAGAGCACCTCAACCATATTCGACAGGCCCTCTAAACCCTGTGAGACAACAAATTATGTGCCCATCTAGAGAAATGCACTTTTCGTATGACCCAGGTTCAATATTTTGGGTACATCATTAATGAGCGGGGTGTGCATGTGGACCCAACCAAAATAAAAGTTATTTAGGATTGTCCAACCCCAACCAATCTAACAAAGCTCCGCAGATTTCTGGGTCTTGCCAATTTCTACTGCAATTTCATATTGGGATTCTCTCATATCACTTGGCCTTTGAGTCAAGTCACTAAGGGACAAGAAAAATAAAATTTCATTTGGCCTAAATCCCAACATAAGGTGTTTCTTGAGTTGAAGAATCACCTCTACTCTGCACTAGTGCTCACATTACCAGACATATATCATCTGTTTGAGATTGAGACAAATGTGTTTGACTATGTTATTGGTGCTATTCTTACTCAGCGGGCGCATCATGTGGCATATCACAGTGAGACACTTTCAGACATAGTCCAAAAGTATCCCGCCTACGAAAAAGAGATGTATTCCATTATGTAGGACTGTCGACAATGGAATCATTGCATTTTGGGGAAGGATATTTCCATCCACACAGACCACCGACCCTTGTAGTTCACATAGACACAAGGAAATTTGCAAAATATCGCCATCAAAAATGGTCCACATACCTGCAACATTTTCACTTAGAGATTAAGTACAAGAAGGGAAGCACCAATAATGTTGTAGACTGCCTCAACTGACCACTGATGATGGCGCTGACCACTATGCTCGACCCTTGTGGAAACGAGACTACGGGATGGATGCATATTTACAAGACCAATCTAAAATTTAGCAACACATAACAGATGCTCCTAAAAGGAAAGCAAGTTTCTAATTCTCACCTCTATTGGGTTGTGTTATATTCTTTCCACGACTAGCCCATGTAGTTAACCGAAGGGTTAGAGGGGGGGCGAAGCCCCCCTTTATTGCGCTGATTGCATAGCGGGGGGATCATAGGGGGTTTTAGGGGTGCAGGTAACCCCACTCTATGGGGTCCGAGGCAGTGCCCCAGAAAATTTTGGTTTTTGACCCTATGTTAGGTTGGGCAAACCCACCAATGGTTTTGTGCATGTTTTTCACACATGGTTTTGGATGCGCTGGTTTTCGATAAATGGTTTTGGACGCGATGGTTTTTCGATCCATGTTATTGGATGCTTTGGCATGCATAAAAATGTATTGTAACACTGAAAGGAACATAACAAAAAATCAAGCTGGTAGTCTTGGTTTTGGGATCCAGGGGAAAATCTCTGTGTATATGTGTTTTGTGTGTTATGCTCTTGCATTGTTTATTTTATGTGTTTTAGAATTCGTATGCAGGTAATTTCTATATGGGGTTAAAACCTACATTTGGTATCAGAGCTATTTTGGCTTCAAGGGGACACCTTCGTTGCTGAGGGGTTTCGCTCGGGCCTGTGGTAGACCCGGTTCAGTGGGAGATCTACAAGATTGATTCCGGTGGTCAAAGAAGATGGTGAGCAGTGGAAAGATAGAGATCAAGAAATTTAATGGTTAGATTTTTGAGTAGTGGAAACTCAATATGGAGGATCTGTTGGTGGATAAAGAGAAGTGGATCACGGTAGATCCGGGTACTAAACCAATGAGAGTGTCCGATGAAGAATGGAAGAAGTTGGGTGAGAAGGGAAAGAGCACAATACGATTGTGTGTCTCAGATCCAGTATTGTTGAATGTATCAGAGGAAGCTACGGTGAAGGCTTTGTGGGAAAATTTAGGAACTTTGTATCAATCTAAATCTTTGGTCAATAAACTATTCCTATGGGAAAAGCTGTATAACCTGAGGATGAAAGATGGAGACTCGGTGACAGAGAATCTAAATGCATTTAATACTGTGGTAAGTTAGTTAGCGTCTGTTGATATTAAAATTTTAGATGAAGATAAGTGCATCAATTTGTTGTGTTCTCTACCAGATTCATGGGATAGTTTGGTTATTGCAATAGGTAGCAATGCAACTGCCTTGCAGTTTGATGAAATAGTCTCATCCTTGCTAACGGAGGAAATGAGATAGAAAAATATGGAGAGCTAGAATGGTGATGCCTTGTCTGTATGAGGACGATCCCAGAATAGAAACAAAAATAAGTCTTCGAGTGGGATATCTAAATCTAGAGGGAGATCTAAATCTCCAGGAAAACCTGTAAATGTGGTGTGTTGAAAATGCGGAAAGGGAGGGCATTACAAAAAGGACTATAAATCTAAAGCTCCTAATAAAGGAAAGGGATCCGATGATGCTCCTTCTGCAGAGGCGAAAACCACCTCAGATGAAGGTGGGGATGTGTATTTGGCTTCTTCAAGTACACATGTAGATGATGAGGCATGGTTGATTAACTCAGGAGCATCCTTTCACTTCACTCCCTATAGAGAGTGGTTTTGCGAGTATGAGAAATAGGATGGTGGTGATGTCTTCTTAGGGGATGATAGGAAGGCTAGAATCATTGGTTGCAGAAAATTAAAGTTGAAGTTACAAGGTGGAAGGGTTAGAACACTTCCAAGTGTTCTGCATATTCCTGCATCAGCCAGAAATATGATTTCTATAAGCAAGTTGGATGATGCAAGTGTAAAAACAGTGTTCGAGAAGGATGCCTACAAGATGGTTTGGGGAGTATTGGTATTGATGCGGGGATTTCAGATTGGAAATCTATACAAGCTGCAAGGTAGCACAGTTGTTGATGGGTGCAATAGTTATGTGGTTCCTGAAAGTGGAGCAGAAAATCTAGTGGTCTCTAGAGAGAAGACCATGTTGTGGCATCAAAGGCTTGGACATATTGGAGAGAAGGGCCTTCGAATACTTCATGGTAAAGGTATGGTAGAAGGTATGAGTAATAGCTCTCTGGATTTTGATTTCTGTGAAAATTGGGTATATGGGAAGCAGAATCGGGTGAGTTTCCCCTTTGGTGGTAAGAGGACGAAACAGATATTAGAGCTTGTGCACAGTGATGTGTTTGGACCTGTGAAGGTTCCATCA
>APFE031325043.1:111866-122736 GCA_000404065.3 Pinus taeda | reverse complement strand
TGACTTTTAGCTTGCTTCTCCTGCGTTGACTTTTTCAGGACAGCGTTGACTTTTGCAAGATTGACTTGGGTTGACTCATCTACTGGTTGGAGGGTTGTTGTGACACATCTGGGCTGGCTGACCAAAGGAGACTTTGCTAGTTGAAGCATCCTGTTGACCGCCGAAACGAACACACACATTTTTCCTGTTTCTGATTTGTCTTCTGTAAGATCTGCTTATATGTTCTATCTGCATTTTGCTTAACTACTTGTATGATTGCTGTGAGATAAGTGAAATTGCTCGTAGCATAGAACATCTTCAAAAATTAACAATTATTAATTCCTTCCCATATACCAAACATAAATGTAGTTGTCCTGTAAGCTTCTTTGACATAATTATGTATGCCTACAACACTGCGGGAATTTTTAGGTCCCAATCATCCCTATTTACATTGTATAGCTCTGTTAGTGCATTCTCTAGAATATTGTTAAAGGCCTCATCTGTGTTGTTCACTTGTGGATGACATGGTGCGCTCTTTTGATGGTTCACATGGGAATATTTTGTTAATCATTCAATGATTTAATTTAGAAAATGATTCCCCTGGTCTCTCATCAAGATTTTAGGAAATATAAAGTAAATAACAATAGCCTCAAATAAAAATTGTCTTAGAGTCTCAGCACTACAATATTTGATGAGCACTGCTTTAGCTCATTGTGTTAGATAATCTATCACAATTATAATGTATCGAGCTCCACTTTTATTCACTAATGAATTGATTTGCGTAATAAAATAATGACCCAGTTATCAAATAGATATAATATTATCTATAGTTGTAATGGAATTTCATCCTGATGAAAAGGTTTTACCAACATGTGAAAAACATCAAAATTGCAATAGCACTCCTTTGCATCACTAGACTATCGACCATAATAGATGTGTCTGAAAAATATTTTGTGCGTTTGATTTTCCTACATCATGACCTATAAACTCTCCTTCATGAGCATGAATAAAAATTACTTGCATTTCATGCTCTAATACACAATGACGAAGAATACCAGCCATGCCCAACTTGTATTAAAAACCTAAAATTAGCTGATAGTATGCAACCTTAATTACCGATTGCTTGTTTTACGTAACTTTTAAATCCTATGGTTATCTCCCCGTGTTGAGGAAGTGATGATATTGTTAGGTCCCTATAATAGTAGTGTAGCCCCATTATTGTTATTATTAGTGTATCCCCCTTATTTTTATTTTTGCGCCCACGTATCCCCCATATTGTTATTGTTGCACCCCATAGATTGTCATTGTTATGTAGGCTCTCATTATATCGTAACCCCTTAGATTCCTATATATACTAAGGAGGTCTTATCATTTGTACCATCCAATAATTGTTCATTTATGTGATGTAAAGGAGTTTTCCCCCTTGAAGAGGCTATTTCTCAAATCTCTAATCTATATTTTCTTCTATTTTGTGAGCTTGTTACATAAAATTTGGTATCCAAGATTTGGATTCTAGGGTTTCCCTGCTTCAAACAAACCATCTTTGAAATTTCGATATAATGATTTTTATATGAAGCTTAAGATGATGACATTTTGACCACATGGAGCCCAAATATTGTTGAAGTTTTTGTAATAATTTTAAATATTGGTTCACTATATTTTTGGATATATGGTCTGAAGAAGTTAGGGTTTATGCATACTCTAGAATTCATTCTCAAATAGGAGACCTAGGGAAAATTGTCATAACTTAATTTTTAAGCATTGGATTTGAATTCTATAAAACGTGGCTGAAATTTCGTGGAAATGGGTTTCTTTGGTATCAATTCCAAGGTTGAAGGTTGAAATAGTGATATGTGGCATTTTGCACAAATTCACTCTACCAAATCAGTCCATAATCAAGACATTGTAGGATATTTGGAATAACTTTAACTTGAAGAATCTAATATTGGTTTGAATTGTGGCATTGGAAAGAAGACTCAAATTTCTACAACAAGACCATATTTCAAAATTTGGAGAGTCAAAATTACTGAGATACAATAGTTTCAATATCGAGCTCCAAAATGCCAGAAAAAGGTGTGTATTTTTTAAATTTGCAAAAATTTTGTTTGAAAACTCATTTTGAAGTGATTCAAAGGGCACAATAAAGAATATATATTGTGAATTAGTTACAATTTGCCTCACAAAAAAAAATGTATACTCCTAGTAAGAAACCAGAAAACTCTAATATGACTCATGAAGTAAAGGAAGAAATGAAACATGATATATCAAAATTACGAGATCAAGTGCAACAAATTTCACTCTCATAAAGAGCAACAAAAACTAAATTGTATGGTTTAAAAGAAAACATGGGATTTTAAAGGGGTGTTTAAAAGCATACATGGGATTTTTTAAATTAGACATGGACGCAATGAATGTCAAGTTAGAAGGGTTGAAAAATTTGTTCTAAGAAAGGCTTCCCAATGGTGAGAAGTTAATCCATGAAAATCATGATGAGGACAAAAGGAATATGAATTATGATTTTATAGACTCTAACATTGGGCTTAAGACCCACCAAATTCCAAATATTGACATGAGGAAATTTTATGGCAAGGATCTAATAACATGGATACTACAGATGGAGCAATACTTGTATCTCCATGATGTGCAACACACACAAAAAAGGTACACATTGCATCTTTATATTTAGAACCCAATCAATTTGTATGGTATAGATGGCTTTGTTCTCGTAAACCACTTGTTACTTGGTAAATGTTTTTGGAGGAAATGATAGAACATTATGAGGATACAAAGAGAAACACCTTCTTTAGCCAACTGATAAATCTCAAATAAAAGGGTTCAATGGAGGAGCACATTGAGGACTTCCAAAAATTGAATATCAGTGTAACTGATATTCCAGAGGAGCATAGAATTGATGTCTTCATAGGGACTTTAAAGGATAAAATCCAACATGATGTTCACCTTTGGGAACTTGATTCATCGGAGAAGGAATTAAGGGTGGAAAGATAAGTTAAAATGAAAATTATGGAAACAAGGAAGCCTACCACTCACAACTATAAATATGGAAATGATGTTTCTCCTAGCCTTTCACAACCTACAAGGTTGACGCCACAAAAATTGGAGAAAAATAACAAAATGGATTTGTTATAGTTGTGATAACAAATACACTAAAGGTCATAAGTGTGGTGACAAGAAATTATTTTAGATAGATTGTGAAGATGGGATAGAAAAGGAATAAGAAACATCATAAGAAGAGGATATTGTTGGGATGGGGTCCCCTGGGTTAGTTTTGGGGTTAAAAACCCAAGTTTTGATGTAAAGTTTGTAAAAATATGTAAAGTATTTGCGATTTATGGACACTAAGTGCATAGATAGTTAGAAGTCAAAGGGGGCTTTAGCCCCTTGATTATGTAAAATCGAGTCAGTTTTGAGATCCATCCATAGTCTGCAGACCATGGTACAGTATGTAGAAAACTATAAATAGGTGTGTGTTAGAGAGTCTAAGGCATGTCATAGAGGAAATAATGAGGAATGTAATGGGTCAATAGGAGATAACACGGAAGGTGAGTCGTAGCGAAGGGAAAGGCTTTGCAGCTGAGTGCACAGAGGCCTAGAGAAGAGTCTGCATCTGAGTGCACAGGGAAGTTTTGAGTCTATAAATCTGAGTTGAAGATCAATAAAGAAAGTTACTAAGAAAATCTTGTGTACATCTGTTTATCTATGTTTATTTATGCTTGCAATATATGATGCTGATGAATAACGTGCTATGTTGATCTAAATGTATGCAATCCTATTGAATAACTGTTAAATAATGTATTCAAGCATGTTTATGGGAGTTCGCAAAGACTATGATAAATTCTGTTATGTTTATTAAATACTTAAGTAGATCTATGCGAAGTTTGATCTAGGATTGTTTTCTGGTGTGCGTAAGTGGATGAATAGACTATTAAAGGTCTGCAAGGACCGATCATGGACCTTCGTGAAGGTTTAAAGGTTGTTTTAACAGAGTTGCAGTACCAAGCCCTAAGGGCTTATCAATCTGTGCAAAGGTAGATCTAGGACATAAAAGGACATCACACTGATCTCTGGATGCAGAAACTTGGTTCCAGCATCCCCCATACTGCTTCAGGTGAGACTTCATTCCATGCTATGTGGATTGATGCTGAAAGTTCTAGTAGTGTAGGGTTTTGTTTGGCACAACTAATTATGAACCTGGCTTAGCACCAACTAAGCCAACAAATGGTTATGTTTTCGAGACCAAGATTTGCTTATGGAGACGTGTGATTTTGCATCACTAGAATACGACCAAAAATTGAGAAGTGCTTAGATATAAATATCCATGAATTTGTCAAAAGAACCATGGTTGGATAAATATTTGTACACAGAAATACACGAAATTTTCTTCTGTACCTTCCCGATCGAGCTATATGAGTGGATAGCTAAATTGGCTGATGGCCAAGGAAGGTGGAGACTTGACGGCCAATAAAGTGGACTTTGAAACTAGTCCAAAGGTTGGAAGCCTCTGAAGATAAGATTGTGCAAGCTCTTGACCACTGGGTTGATTGAGTCATAGGTGGATTTGTGATAGAATTCACGGTTGATACCTCAGTCAGCTTCAGTTAAGCAGAGCAACGATCCTTCAAGGGGCCGTGAGGTAAGTATCTAAGATCTTTGAATATATGGATTAATATGTTGTTGTGTGAAAAACGGGTTATGCCATTCCCTTGATGTTCGGAGCTACGTGAAGTGGAAAGCTTTTAAGAGATCGAGGGAGGACAAGTCCTTAATATAGCCGGTTGATTGGGCCTCCTTCGAGCAACAATGAGGGAACATTATAGGCTTCACCATGGAGTGTTGTACAACTTATAAGGAAGGGTTTTCCTTGAGCTCATCATCGATCCACTCCACCTACACATTCACCTCCATAGCATACAACATCTCCCACACCACCACCGCCGCCACCGCCATTAAACATGTCTAACTCATTAAAACTGTTGATTTTCAAAGGTATAGGGATTGAAGATATAGATCATTTTTGGTTCATTGTGACTGTTGTATGGGTTTCACAATAGATCACTGATGACACTATAAAGAAAGAACATTTGGTTACCACTCTGTAGGATTGTGTGCTGACCTGGTACATTAAGTACTACACTAATAACCCTTTGGCATCATTAGTAGACACTAAGGCTGCTTCGAACAAAGAATTCAATAAACCTAAGTTTGACTCGCAATCAGTAGTTGGATTCAAGGAAATCATGATGAGGGTTGGTGAAACACCTTGGGAGTTAGATCAAATATTGAAGTGTGTGATCTGCGAAGGTAACATGTAGCTCACAGATAGTCAGCACTACGAGTGGTTTATAGCTTCACTCCTGCCCGACTTGAGGATTGCTTTATCGCAACAGAAGATAGGGACTCCAACGGAAGTTGCAGAAATCGTGATGAGATTGCATGAAATGCCTATTTAGGATGCATCTTTTGGAGTTCAACAAAATCAATCACAGTTGCAGAACCTTTGCCTGGAATTGTAAAGCTCAAAAAAATAAAAGAAGGCTAGGCCAGAGGTGCACGAGGAAGTCTGGTACCTCAAGTGTAAGAGCCAGGGGCATGATAAGGATCACTACCTTGTCTTCACAAATTATTTCACAGGGGGGGCCCAACGCTCCTGAGGGATGAAGCTCCAATGTGACCAAGTAGGGGACCTGCGCTATGGTGCATTATTTGTTAGGTGGCCCAAAAACACATAATAGATAATTGTCAGTTGCTGCAAAAATTTCTGCAAACACCACAACACATTTTCTACGATTTCTTCAAATCAGTGGGCCATGATGAGCATCATTGTCATAGCTACGAATTGATGATGGAAAGAACTCCTACCTATCAAATGCAAGCAGAAACTAGGCCTCCGGATCAGGGCATTGGGGGAGCACATGGAGGATATCAGGGATCTAGGCGAGGTCGAGGAGGAGGAGGACCTGGTAGAGGTCATGGAAAAGCTATTTTCTATAATTGTGGGATGTTAGGGCACAATGCACATGAGTGTCAAAATCAGGCATGCCCATCATGCTAATACTCCACTTAGTTTGACCGTATGATAGAGGAATTCCCTGTGCTGATAACCAAGATGTAAGAGAAGAAGGTGCAGCCTCAACACGCTACACAAAACTTACAAATGATGAGGGATGAGCCCCGCGAGGAGGACCCCAATGTGAATATCGTACTGAGGAGCGGAATAATGAATGGTGACGATAAATGAAAACAACCTGACGAGACAGGGTGTGTCTACAACACCCCATAGAAGGAAGTTTGATTCAATTTGGAACACGCAAAGGAAACATTTATGGAGGCAAAGAAAATATTCACTGAGGCATATACCTCAGGAAGTGAGGACAAGCTACCAGAACCCAGTGCATCCACATAGATTGATCCCTCTATGCTCACCATGTTCCTAGAAACTTGCATTAAAATTTTGCACGATAGAAAGGCTGTGAAGGGCTTACAGTAGTTGATAAACAAGTGTGCTGGTAAAGAAAATTCTCATGATGGACACCGCATAGCCAGAAATATTGGAAAACATAAGGAAAGGACAGAGCACGAGATGAGGCTCACCTCGTAGGTAGGAGACTATGTGATGGACTAGGTTATTTTGGATCTGGGCTCTGATGCGAAGATTTTTCCTAAACAGACATGGGAGAGAATGGGGAGACCTATGCTGCAATGGTCTCCGATTCAATTGAGGATGAAAAAACAACAAAAAATTATCCCTATGGGACAACTACATGGAGTCACCATAGACATAGAAGGTGCGAGTATGCTTGCTCATTTTGAAGTGATAGAAATCATTGATGACAACAATCCATATCCTGTAGTCCTTAGAATTGATTGGGCCATTAATATGGAGTCATCAACTTGAAAAAGTGGACAATATCGATTGAAAGGAAATCGCCCCATGTTGTAGTACCATTGGACCATGCAGAAGGACTGCGCTATACTGAACTGATTTGCGACTATGAAGAAAGTGATGATGACTTGTGTTACACAAAAATATCGTCACCATGACTATTTGCAGTCAGTATGGGTCTATAATCACTTATACTATCCTCGTAAGCAAGTCTCAGACCTCAACTCTTCATGTCAAGCTTTGCAAATGAGAGAAAGACATTAAAAATCAATAAAGCTATGGTTATGCACTTTCTCTCACTTTTGCCTGTGGGCCCACACCTTTTGTTCGTGTTACCCGTGTATCTGCATGCTCTGTCTGTAAAGGGGTGGGTGCGTACCCCTGTAAAGGAGCTATCCCTTTGAAGGAGGGCTTTATCCCTTTGAAGGAGGACCTAGTAACTTCCCTCCATTGCACTATAAATTAAGGCATTGGGTTAGTTGCTGGAGAGGTTAGAAGCTGAACATTTTTTTGGGTAAATGCTGGTGGAATTGAGACTTCCTAGTTAAGCTTGAGAGGAAAGATCACATACCTTTTGACTTCATTGGGAAGTGAGTGAAACTTGTCAAAGTAGAGGAGAATTCTTGTTGGACCCTGGGAGGAGCTTGTACAACATCAAGGCATAAGTTGTAAATTTCTTCTTTCATTTGAATTAATACAATCAAATTCATTTTTCTCAACAAATTGTCTTATGTGGTTTGTTTCATAATCTCCTTGATCATTATGATGAATATGATTTATGATATTGGCTTTTCAGGTGCTATTTAATTTGTTTGCTTGTTTGTGTTTGCAGACTTACTTCAAGGTAGCTCATTTGGAGCAAAGGAGCGAGGCTTCCACAAACTTGCATTGGATCCAAGGTAGGCCTAAAACACTTGTTTGCCGCATCGTCTGCTTTTGCAACCATTCATATGATTTCGTTAGACACCATTGTTTATGACAATCCTTGGATCGTACCTTCTGAATCTGAGATAGACTCATTTGGTGATGTTATGCCTTTGAGTCCATATGAAATTGCGTATCAAGCCATGCAGTCGTTCTCCGACACTTCTTCAACCAAAATTGACTTAATGAATGTGGTCCATGAGGAATCACTTTCAACATCAAACTTAGATTCAATAATGTTTTCTGAACTTGTTCAAACTGATGAGAAAATTCTTGAAATCCTATGTGTCAATGAGTTACCATGGGAAGATATTCATCACAGATCTTCGTTTTTACCCGAGGGAGATCGTTTTGAAAATGATTTTTCATCAATTTTTATGACTGAATATGTCAAGGAAGCTCAGAATCCAATGAAACATCCTGATTCCGAGTCAAACTTGGGAAATATTTCTCGAACTATTCCCCTTGACATTTCGGTTAAGCCTGGAATTGTTGAACATGTTCATATAGGTGCCTCTTGTACGGAAGATGAAATTCAAACATACAAGGCCCTATTTCAAGAATTTTGCGACATGTTTGCCTGGTCCTATGAGGAAATGCCAGGAATTAACCCCGCAATTGTTATTCACGAAATGAAAACCTACCCGGATACTAAACCCGTCCGGCAACGTTTGCGTCAGATCCACCCAAGAAAAGTTGCTGCAGTTAAAGCAGAAGTTGAAAAATTACTCAAAGCAGGTTTCATTTATCCGATCTCGTTAACGGATTGGGTATCGAATAATGTTCATGTTAACAAAAAGCAAGGGACAATAAGAATATGTATCGATTATAGGGACATTAATCGAGCCTGTACAAAGGACAATTACCCAACACCCTATAAAGAACAAATAATTGATGATTGTGCCGCCAGCGAAATATTCTCCTTCATGGATGGTTTTTCCGGATACAATCAAATCAATATTCTACCTGTTGATCAATCAAAAACGGCTTTCATTTGTCCATGGGGGACATTTGCTTATTACAAATTACCTTTTGGGCTTAAGAACGCCAGGGAAACTTTTCAAAGGGCCATGTCTTATGCTTTTCATGATATCAAGCACATTGTGCAACCCTATCTCGATGATTTTCCTGCTCATTCATTACATCGAGCTGATCATCTCATCCATCTACGAGCAATATTTATGAGGTGTAGGCATTATCGGATTAGGTTGAATCCCCAAAAGTGTGTTTTCTGTATTAAAATGGGTCGGTTACTAGGGTTTGTTGTTTCGAAAGCTGGCATTCGCGTCGATCCCTTGAATGTTGAAGCCATTATCAAATTGCCTCCTTCGAGTCTTCGCCAACTCTAAAGTTTGCAAGGGAAAGCAAAATTTTTACGTTGATTCATCTCTAACTACGCCGAGATCACAAAGGGTTTTACCCGGTTGTTGAAGCAGAATACTCCATTCTATTGGGATGAGATAGCTGAGAAATATTTTGATGCACTAAAACACGCGATGACCCATGCACCATTGTTGCATCCTCCCAACTACAACCAGGACTACTTCTTGTATCTCGTTGCCTCTCATTCCACCATCGGAATGGTGTTAGTTCAGGAAGATGAATTCGGTACTGAGCATGTGATATATTACCTTAGTCAAACTTTAAATCCAACTGAGCTAAAATACTCACATGTGGAGAAATTGGCATTGGCAGCCGTTCAAGTTGTCCAACGTTTTCGTCATTACATTTTACTACGTAAAACTACAGTCATTTCTGATTGCAACCCTATGATCTATATTTTGACCAAGAAATTGCTAGGGGGCAAGTACTCCAAATGGATTGTGATCCTGCAGGAGTTCAACTTGGAATTTGAATAGTCTAAGTCAAAGAAATCATTAGTTTTTGCAGAGTTAATGTGTGACTTCCCGTGTGCTGACACAGAAACTGTGGTGGAGGAGCCCATTGCGGACGAATCCTTGTTTCTAATCAGCACTTTAGATCCGTGGTATGGAGATATAATCTCGAAAAATATGATTCCAGTCCCAACAATTCAAAATTATTGGAGATACTCTTTATCGTTGAGTGGTGGACTCTGTTTTTTGACGTTGTTTAACTCACGAGGAAGCTGAAAGGGTCTTAAATGACTTTCACTCTAGAGCGTGTGGCGGTCATATGTCTAGGTATGCCACAACCCAAAAGATATTCCACGCTGGCTACTTCTAGTCGTCTATGTTTAAAGATTGTATTAACGCGGTCCGAAAATGCCACAACTGCCAAATTTTTGATCGAAAGATGCACGCTCCACCTGCTCCTGTTCACCCTATAATTGCCATTGGTTCTTTTGCAAAATGGGGTATCGATTTTATTACATTTAACCCTCACTCAGCCGGGGGGCATGCATGTATCATCCTTGCGGTAGATTATTTTACCAAGTGGGCCGAGGCGATGCCTACATTTGAGGCAGACGGCAGAACAACTGCGATTTTCGTGTTAAATCATATAATTGCTAGGTTTGGTGTTCCACAAGCGATTATCACTGATCATGGGCATCATTTTCGAAACGTTATGATGACTAAACTTACAGGCCAGCTTGGCCTGCGTCATGATAGTTCAACTCCTTATTATCCACAAGCTAATGGTCTGATTTAAGCCATCAACAAAGTCCTAGTCATCATGATCCGACGAATCATTGGGATTCATCATTTGAATTGGCATAACATGATATTTTCAGCGCTTTGGGCACATCGAACCTCAGTCAAAACATCAACAGGGTTCACTCCTTTCCAACTAGTTTATGATCTGGAAGCTGTGTTACCCATTGAGTGCGAAATCCCGTCATTGCGAATGGCCATCGAATTACTTCCAGCCACTTCTGAAGAGGAAAGACGTTTGTTATACTTGGCTCAGCTAGATGAGAATCGACGTGATGCTGCATTGGCGATCGAATCTCATGCAAAACGTATTAAAGCTCAGTATGATCGGAATGTGACCCCTCGAAATTTTTCAGAAGGAGATCTAGTCTTATTGTACGATCAAGAAAATGATAAATTAGGCGCTGGAAAATTCGTGCCTATGTGGCATGGT